>OX638135.1:66359930-66472297 GCA_951804985.1 Dryomyza anilis
CTTTACTGAAATCAGTGTATATGGAGTCAACTTGTTTTCCTGACTCTATTGAACTTATTGAAAATGAATTGAAGTCTAATATGTTAGAGATTGTCGATCTTCCGGTTACAAAACTGTGCTGACGCGTTGTTATTACATGTCTACAGTGAATTTTAACTTGATAATACACAATACGTTCAAACAGTTTCGGTATTGATGAAAGTTTAGCGTTTGACCTATAGTTTTTTACATCGTTTTTACAGACCTTTATAAACATTGGGCTTATAAATGAGTTTTTCTAATATAATGGGAAATTACTTTCCTTGATTGATTTATTAAATATAGAAAAAAAAGTGGTTTACATAACGAAGTTCCACATTTCATTATAACTGTTGCCGGGATACCATTTGGTCAAGAACTGAAATCATCATCAAGAGTAAAAATATGTTGCAAAATCTGCTCCGGAGAAAATAACAAAGAGACTAATAAGGTTTTAGGAACAGAATACATATAATCAAAAATATTAACATCGATTATCCTATTAATATAATAAATCTCTTTGTTGGTTTGTCTTTTTGTTTGTTTGTTTGTTTGTTCCACTTCTCCGTCTAAACGGCTGATCAGATTTTCTTGAAATTTTTACCACATATGCTGTAGGGTCTGGAAGGAATGATACACAGAAAAAAATATTCGACGTAAATATAGCAAACACTATTAATTGAGCATAATTAATCAATATAATAAATCAAATAATTAATTTAATAAACTCATTTGCTAAATATATTAAAACTTTATATTAGAGTGTTTCCTCATACAACACAATAAATATCATTCTCAAACTTAAGCATTGATTATCGTTTTATGAATCCCTTGTTTCTATTATTTATTTTTCATTATATCGTGAAAATATAGAAGCAACAATAACCTTGCTCCGTTATTTGAATGTACATGTATCTAAATGATCATAGTAGGCGACAGGCACGTAGCCTGGTGGAGAGGGTGCATAGGGTTTCTGACCACCCCCGCTCTGAAATGATATAAATTCCATTATACATTCTTTAAAATAGTGAAATATTTTTATAAATTTAACAGTACGTAAACAAATAAAACTCATTTTAACAATTTAAAATATATAAAACATAAAACAAAATTCTTAGAAAAATTAACAATGTTAAAAACATACAAACCAAATTGGAGTTTAAACATTTTTTTACTTGGTAGACTTAACAATTTTTGTTTTTTTTAATATGAAAAATTATGATGATTTTATGATTTTAGTTATTCGCATACCACATATGCTGTAGGGTCTGGAAGGAATGATACACAGAAAAAAATATTCGACGTAAATATAGCAAACACTATTAATTGAGCATAATTAATCAATATAATAAATCAAATAATTAATTTAATAAACTCATTTGCTAAATATATTAAAACTTTATATTAGAGTGTTTCCTCATACAACACAATAAATATCATTCTCAAACCTAAGCATTGATTATCGTTTTATGAATCCCTTGTTTCTATTATTTATTTTTCATTATATCGTGAAAATATAGAAGCAACAATAACCTTGCTCCGTTATTTGAATGTACATGTATCTAAATGATCATAGTAGGCGACAGGCACGTAGCCTGGTGGAGAGGGTGCATAGGGTTTCTGACCACCCCCGCTCTGAAATGATATAAATTCCATTATACATTCTTTAAAATAGTGAAATATTTTTATAAATTTAACAGTACGTAAACAAATAAAACTCATTTTAACAATTTAAAATATATAAAACATAAAACAAAATTTTTAGAAAAATTAACAATGTTAAAAACATACAAACCAAATTGGAGTTTAAAAATTTTTTTACTTGGTAGACTTAACAATTTTTGTTTTTTTTAATATGAAAAATTATGATGATTTTATGATTTTAGTTATTCGTGAAAATATTGAATGCAATATTTTTCGAACGGGATATTCCCAAATTAATTTATAATTTGAAAATACATAATCAGAATTAGTGAAACTGAAAAATAATTCATTTTTATACGCGAATGTATTTTTAGGAACTCTCTTAAAAGTTATTATTTTTTTTTTTCAATAATCCCCCTGAACGAAAATCCTGGCTACGGATGTTTGGCGATGTTTAGAAAAGAGAAATCCAGTGTTTCTGTATTTATTGTTTCACTACTCTTTTGTAACCTTCTGCTACTTTTCATAATTTAAGTACAAAATACTAATTCTTAAATTTCGTTCCATATTTAAAGATAGATTTTGCTATAAAGTCTGTGTTAAAACAAAATTGTTATTAAATACGAAATGTACAATAATTAAGTATTTTTTTTTACATATTTATTTTGTTCTGTGAACACCGACTAAATACCTCCCAGCTTAGGAACATTTCCTGCGTATGTAATAAGCCCTGAAAAGTATTAAAGTCCTAAACACCATTGTACTTGCAAATTACTTAGGAAACATTTTGTGATATTCGGAAATTAATAATAGTTTTGCTGCCAAAGCATTACTACAAATTTAATTGTATTTACTGCATATTTGAAAGTATTTTTTTTTTTAAAGCCATTAAAAAATAATAAGATTTTTCAAATATAGCTCAATATATAATATAATATTATATATATCTCTATATATATATATATATATATATATATATATATATATATATATATATATATATATATATATATATATATATATTAATCTCTTTGTTTGATTTATAATAGAGTTGATTAATCGAATTTCGTTTAATTTACTAGTTTACTACTAAGTTTTAGGAGTGTTGCATAATTTGCATAAAATGTAACTCTGCAACTATAATCGGCGTCGGCTTCATCTCTTTGTGAATTCGCGTATACACACTTTTTGTTTATTGTTCAATCGTCTCAGTTCAGTCGTTCGTGATACTTAGTTGTGTTCAGTTGTGGTGCCGCATCTCGTTGCGAATTCGCGTATTTGTTGCCTTGCTTAGTTGTCTGAGTTCAGTTGAATCTCTGTTGTTGTGCCGGTATATTGTTGCCCGTTATTCAGTTGATCGTGATACTGTTGGAGTTAAGTTGTGCCGGTTATTGGTTTTTTTTTATATTTGCAGTTGTTGTGATAGGTGAGTAAAAATGAAATTCTTCATTTGTAATGAAGTTTTTGTGGACACAAATGTATATATTGAACACCTAAAATATAAACATTTGCTAAATCAAAAAGATAAATTTGTGTGTAGTGTTGTGAAATGTGGTCAAACTTTTTCAAACATAAACACTTTCAAACAACATATTTTCAGAATTCACGACAAGACATGTTCTGAAATCACTAAAAATGTACCTTCGGTTATTACACCGGTTATAAATAGCATTGTTGTTGGTGAACATGGTGGCGAAATTGAAGCCGATCTGTTTGAAAATGTTTGTGCTGCTGAAAAAAACGGTTATAAGGAGAACCTTTCAAATGTTTTAAATTCAGTTGAAAAGTTTTCTGTTTTCCTTAACAAATTTGGTTTTTTATTTCAAATTTATCTTAAAAACAATTTTCGTTACAGATTCAAGAGATTTAACAATTTTGTGGCTATTGCATTACCTATTCCGACCAGCAACAACTTCATTCAAAGATTCTTCAGGAGCCAAAATAAAAAAGAAGTTTTCAATCAATGATTCACAGGAGTTTTTTTTGAAAAACTGCAAATATTATGACTGAGGAAGAAAAACATTCAGCCATGCATACTCGTAGTATGGAGGATTCCCAAGGAATCCTCCATTTTTTATAATTTTATACAGACTTATTTTTACAATATAAATGTACAAAAAAAATGTACAAAAATATTTACAGTTATAAATGAGTTAAACGAGTTAAACTAAAATAAATAGTACACAATTTATTATTATATAGTACTGTAAATGATCTTCATAAATTTAAAAACTTGCTAGTTTTAAGAAAGCCAAAAAATAAAACTCGTTAGTTTAAGAAAGTTTGTAGCCGCGGTAGCTCAGTGGTTAGTGCGTTGGACTGCGAGCCGAAAGGTCCCCGGTTCAAGCCTGGACTGGGGCTAACAACATCTTTTCATAGAAACATTTTTCTATACCGCGCTACCTCTCGTCAGTAAATGGCAAACCTACGAGAGTAAAACCATTGCCTATGAAAAGCTCTCACCCGCCGTTCGGATTCGGCAATAAACTGTAGGTCCCACCACTTTGAGTACAAATATAACACGCACAGCTCAAAATGGTGAGAGAGCTCGGCCGAAGTTCTTGTAGAACTGTAGTGCCAAACTATTATTATTATTAGTTTAAGAAAACCAAAAAACTTGTTAGTTTAATTATTGCATTAATTGAATTAATTAAAATGATAACGTTCAATCAATAACAAGCTGCGTTAATTCAACAAATATTACTTCAATTAATTCGTATTATTGATTTCATTAAATATTTAATTAACACAATTAAGGGTCGTATCGGCGATGAATCAGTAAAAAATTAATTGAATTAACAATTTTTTTTGCCATATTTACACACATTTTTTTTTTTGTGTAGGCTATATATGGGCGAGATTGGACAAAGGGGCGTGGCACCTCCGATACATCCTAAACTTTTAAAACGATATAACTTGGCACTTCAGAAGCTACAAACTCAAATTTTGACACAATCAGCCTTATTGTGAATAAAATTCCTCAGGGAATGTTTACCCTTTGTGGAAAATCGGTATCGTGAACAATTTTCGAAAAGGGAAAAAATGTTTCCCTAAAAAAACTACGGATCATGAACAACATTTTGGAGGAAAAATTACCCTGTTTCGCCGAAAATATTCCGCCACTTTTTCATCGGGGAAAAGAATTAATTAAAAACAAAACACACTTTAATAAACTATACTTTTATTTATTTATAGTATTTAAATATAAATTATTTCCATATTTCTGCACAAATAAATTACAGATATATTCAACCACTGCAAAAACTTCACAGGCTGAGGAATATCTTAATTTTTTTTTAACTCTTGAAAAATGAACGCAATCTAACCACAACATTTTCTTAAATGAAAAACTACAATTAAGAGTCATTTTATATACTTTTAATTGCAGTTTAACATAATTTGAACTTCAATATTTATTTTCACAACACAACGCAATTTTATCCAACAACACTGTTTGACATTTGGCAAAACAGCTGATTTAGCGTCGCCTGATGTTCAGTTCTAATTGCAAATTAAACTTTTATTGAGTCAAAAAAATGTGAAAATTGTGCATATAAGTATAGTTAACTGCAAATAATAAAGATCTGTAAACATATTTTATATCTGATCTATTATTTTAAAAGTTTATTATCTGAAATGATAAAGATAACCAAAAAAACGCATTAAAAAAAATCTGGCCATATTGTTAAACTGCATTCGAATTTCGAACAATATTCCGGAGGAATTGCTGTTCCTGGGAGATTGACGATACCAAAAAATTTTACCTGGGAACAAAAAATTCCGAGGGAATAGAATATTCCCCAAGTCTTCACGGTAAGGCTGAATATGTATGCTGGGTCTGGACAGAGTATATGCTATATCTCGGTGAGATTGGTGGACTGGGCGTGGCACCTCCCATATAACCCAAAAATTAAAAAAAACATTATATCAGCAATTAGGATAGCAAATTGAATGAAATTTTGGTCAGCGTTATATTTAACCATTCTAAACGATCTCGCCAGATGTGGACGGGATTGGACAACTGGGCATGTCACCCCCCATAGAAGGTCCATTTTCAAGACGGTGTATGTCAACAGCCGCGGTAGCTCAGTGGTTAGTGCGTTCGACTGCGAGTCGAAAGGTCCCCGGTTCAAGCCTGGACTGGGGCTAAAAACATCTTTTCATAGAAACATTTTTATATACCGCGCTACCTCTCAGCAGTAAATGGCAAACCTACGAGAGTAAAACATTGCCTATGAAAAGCTCTCACCCGCCGTTCGGATTCGGCAATAAACTGTAGATCCCACCACTTTGAGTACAAATATAACACGCACAGCTCAAAATGGTGAGAGAGCTCGGCCTAAGTTCTTATAGAACTGTAGTGCCAAACTATTATTATTATATCAACAGTTATTATAGTGATATCAAGATATTTCACACCGGGGTAACAACCACCCACAATTCTTTAAACTCACCACACCAAAATTCACCACATTAAAACTCACCACACTAAAATTCCCCACACCAAAATTCACTACACTAAAATTCACCACACTAAAATTCACCACACTAAAACTCACTACACTCAAACTCACCACAATAAAACTCACCACAATAAAATTCATCACACTAAAATAAACCATACTAAAACTTACCACACTAAAACTTACCACAATATAATTTACCACACTAAAACTCACCACAATAAATTTCACCACACCTAAATTCACCGCACCAAAACTCACCACACTAAAACTCACCACAATAAAATTCACCACAATAAAATTCACCACACTAAAAATTCACTACACTAAAACTCACCACACTAAAACTCACCACACTAAAACTCACCACACTAAAACTTTGTTCACAATTTTCGAACATTGTTGTTTTTATCGAATAAAAAATGTTGATGGAAAATGTGGATTTCGAACATTGCGTTATTTATTTTTTTTTTTTTAATTTCGTACATTGTTATTTTTGTCGAATATAAAATGTTTGCTAATTTCGAGCATTGCGTTGTTTTTGTCGTCCAAAATATTTTTTAACAAATTATTTTTTCGAAAATGTTCGAACATTGTTCGAATACAAATTTTTGTTGGAAAATGATGATTTCGAACATTGCGTTGTTTTTGTCGTCCAAAAATTTCTTTTAACAATTTTTATTCGAAAATGTTCGAACATTGTTGTTTTTATCGAATAAAAATGTTTGTTGGAAAATGTTGATTTCGAACATTGCGTTGTTTTTGACGTCAAAAAATTTCTTTTAACAATTTTTTTTTCGAACATTTTTGAACACTGTTGTTTTGCGAATAAAAATGTTAGTTGAAAAATTTTGACGTAATGTTCAACGTCATTTTTGTCGGCCAAAAACTTTTTTTAACAATTCTTTTTTCGGAAATTTTCGTATATTGTTGTTTTTTTTTAATAAAAAATTTTATTAGAAATTGTGGATTTCGAACATTGCGTTGTTTTTGTCATCCAAAATTTTTTTTAACCAATTTTTTTTTTAGAAAATTTTTGAACATTGTTGTTTTTGTTGAATAAACATTTTTTGTGAAAAATGTTGATTTCGATTATTGCATTGCTTTTGTCGGCCAAATTTTTATTTTCGACACAGTTCTTTTTGTCGTTAAAAAAATGATTTTTTTATCCAAATTTTTCGAACAAATGTTGTTTTGTTGAATACAAATTTTTGATGAAAAATGTTGTTTTTGTCATCCATTCAAAAATTTTGTTTAACCACATTTTTTTCGTAGAATGTGGAATTTTTTTTTTGAAACTAATTGGTTTTTGGGAATTCGTTTATGAAATCGAGGTCGAATTTGCAATATTATAAAAAAAAATATTTGGTCAAATAAGAGATATTAATGTAAACCTAAATGCAAAAAGCTATTATCATAATTGTGAGCACACTTTTAATAACGTTAATATGCTTCTTTTTTGAATGCTAAATTCTACAAATGCCAATTAACAATTGTTTAATCCGTATGTTAATATTAACCAGTAAAATTAATTGTTCAAAAAACTGAATGTGTAAGAGTTGTGAATATTGTTTGTGAATAATTTTTTAAGTGTTCTTTTAAAATGCCAAGAAAAAATAAATCGAATATAAATAAAGTGTCGAAGAAATCCAGAGCAGTTAAGAAAGCCAGGAATTCTGAAACTGCTAATGAAGTGGATATGTGGATATCTTTGCGGGCAGCGCTAAGGTCTCAAGAGGCAGATGAACGTCGGAGTCAGCAGCTACTCTGCCAAACAGCATAAAGAGCCGCTGAATTACTAGATCAAGCAGATGCGCGTCGCAGTATGCAGTTACATCGCCAAGCAGCGCTAAGAGCCGCTGAATCACCAGATCAAGCAGATGCGCGTCGCAGTGTGCAGTTACTGCGCCACGCAGCGCAAAGAGCCACTGAAGCACCAGATGAAGCTGATGCACGTCGAAGTCAGCAGACACTGCGAAAAGCATCATTGAGGCTGCAGAAAACCCGGAACAAGCTAATACACGTAGAACTCGACAATCTGTACCACAAGTTACGCTTCGAGCAGCAAAAACACCCGATCAGGTGGATGCTCGACGAAATTAGGAATCACTTCGCCAATCCGCAGTAAGAGCATCAGAAACCACTCACCAGGCAGATGCTCTCAGCAATCCTTGCGTCAAGCATCGAACAGAGCTAACAAGACGTAAGAGGAGTCGGAAACTCGCCGTAATGAAGAGTCTCAGCGCCAATCAACTCGAAGAATCAATTTCTTGAAAGCAAGTTGGTCTCTTTTTAATAACGCTGCATTTGAGTATGATGCCACTATGAACTATGAAAGTCACAACCAAATAAAAATTGGAGGAATGAAGGCAGAATGTCGATTTTGTGGAGCCTTAAAATGGAAGTCTGAAGCACCTGGAATGTGCTGTTGTGCAGGTAATTTTTTAATTTTATACTACACTTAATTAAAATATAAAAACAAAAACAGATTAATAAAATGCAAAAAGTAAATATGATAATAGATGATATTAAAGATATTAAAAGATAAAACGAAAAACATAACATATACAAAATTATATAAAGTTAATAACTTTAACTTTGAAAACATTAAAAATGCATTTCAAAAACTAATATTAAAAAACAAAATTAAATTAAATAATGATAAAAAAATAATTAAAATATAAAAATTATGTAATAAAATTCTAAAACACTATCAAAAGAAAATATACCAAAATAGGAATACAGTGTATGTAAAAATAGACAATAATATATCTTTTCTTTTATCTATCAATAACTATTTAAATATTAAAGACTAATACGTTAAAATAACAAAACTAATAGAGAAAAGAAGGTAAACAAATCAATAAAAAAAGTTTAATATATAAAAAGAAAATCTAAAAATACAAAAGAGATTGAAAAATACTTGAAACATATAAACAGATAAGATAAATAGATATAGATAAAAAATATGAAGATATAAATATGAAATGATAAAACGGTAAAAAAGGTACAAAGACAAAAAAGGTAAAAAATAAAAAAGATAAAAAGGAAACTATGAAAATATGAATAGATAAAAAGTAAAAAAGATAAACAGATAAAATTATGAAATGATAAAAAAATAAATAGACAAAAAGAAAAAGATTAAATTGTAACAAGGTAAAAGATAAAAAGATAAATAGTAAAATAGAAAAATAGATAAATAGATAAATAGATAAATAGATAAATAGATAAATAGATAAATAGATAAATAGATAAATAGATAAATAGATAAATAGATAAATAGATAAATAGATAAATAGATAAATAGATAAATAGATAAATAGATAAATAGATAAATAGATAAATAGATAAATAGATAAATAGATAAATAGATAAATAGATAAATAGATAAATAGATAAATAGATAAATAGATAAATAGATAAATAGATAAATAGATAAATAGATAAATAGATAAATAGATAAATAGATAAATAGATAAATAGATAAATAGATAAATAGATAAATAGATAAATAGATAAATAGATAAATAGATAAATAGATAAATAGATAAATAGATAAATAGATAAATAGATAAATAGATAAATAGATAAATAGATAAATAGATAAATAGATAAATAGATAAATAGATAAATAGATAAATAGATAAATAGATAAATAGATAAATAGATAAATAGATAAATAGATAAATAGATAAATAGATAAATAGATAAATAGATAAATAGATAAATAGATAAATAGATAAATAGATAAATAGATAAATAGATAAATAGATAAATAGATAAATAGATAAATAGATAAATAGATAAATAGATAAATAGATAAATAGATAAATAGATAAATAGATAAATAGATAAATAGATAAATAGATAAATAGATAAATAGATAAATAGATAAGTAGATAAATAGATAAATAGATAAATAGATAAATAGATAAATAGATAAATAGATAAATAGATAAATAGATAAATAGATAAATAGATAAATAGATAAATAGATAAATAGATAAATAGATAAATAGATAAATAGATAAATAGATAAATAGATAAATAGATAAATAGATAAATAGATAAATAGATAAATAGATAAATAGATAAATAGATAAATAGATAAATAGATAAATAGATAAATAGATAAATAGATAAATAGATAAATAGATAAATAGATAAATAGATAAATAGATAAATAGATAAATAGATAAATAGATAAATAGATAAATAGATAAATAGATAAATAGATAAATAGATAAATAGATAAATAGATAAATAGATAAATAGATAAATAGATAAATAGATAAATAGATAAATAGATAAATAGATAAATAGATAAATAGATAAATAGATAAATAGATAAATAGATAAATAGATAAATAGATAAATAGATAAATAGATAAATAGATAAATAGATAAATAGATAAATAGATAAATAGATAAATAGATAAATAGATAAATAGATAAATAGATAAATAGATAAATAGATAAATAGATAAATAGATAAATAGATAAATAGATAAATAGATAAATAGATAAATAGATAAATAGATAAATAGATAAATAGATAAATAGATAAATAGATAAATAGATAAATAGATAAATAGATAAATAGATAAATAGATAAATAGATAAATAGATAAATAGATAAATAGATAAATAGATAAATAGATAAATAGATAAATAGATAAATAGATAAATAGATAAATAGATAAATAGATAAATAGATAAATAGATAAATAGATAAATAGATAAATAGATAAATAGATAAATAGATAAATAGATAAATAGATAAATAGATAAATAGATAAATAGATAAATAGATAAATAGATAAATAGATAAAATACAATTATAAAAATGATAAAATCAAAAAGTTAAAATGCTAACAATATAGAAAAATAAAAAAGGATTAAAATTAAATAAATAAAATTTTAAAAAAGCATGAGAGATGAAAATATAAAAAAAATAAAAAGGTAAACATTGGTAAAAGATATAAATAGATAAAAATTATTAAACCTCTAAACAAATGTAAAACATTCATTGCTAATTTACTCTTTCATGTCTATTTTAGGAAAAGTGTCTCTTCCCTTTTTGGAAGAACCTCCAGAACCACTTCAAAATTTGCTTTCATTCGATTCAAATGAATCCAAACCATTTTTAACAAAAATTCGTCAATATAATTCTTCATTCCCAATGACATCATTTGGTGCGGATAAAGAGGTATCATTGCCAGGATTTTCACAAACGTTTACAGTGCAGGGACAAGTATACCATAGAATTGGTTCTGTTTTCTCAATATCAGGTCAAGAAACGAAATTTTTGCAAATATATTTCATGGGTGATGAAAATATGCAAGCGGAAAGGAGATGCGAATTTATTCCTGGTGTTGATAGAAATATTGTCCTGCAAATACAACGGATGTTTCATCATCATAATCACCTGTGTTTAAAATGAGTATTGAAAATATGCCAAATGAGACCTATAAAATAGTTTTGCACGCAGATCGTACACCACAAGGTGAACTCGAACGTCGATATAATGCACCAGAGGTCAATGAAGTTGCTGCATTAATAGTTGGGAATCAGTACTCGCCGCGTGATATAGTTCTACACGCGAGGAATAATAACCAGTCTAGAGTGACTGAAACTCATAAATTCTATGATGCTCTTCAATATCCCTTGATTTTTTGGAAGGACAGGAAGGTTATCACTTTCAAATTCCTCAAATAAATCCAGTGACTAAAGAATGTGTCCCACGAAAGAAAGTATCATGTATGGATTTCTACACGTTTCATATTATGATACGTCGGAAAAATTTTAATATATTAATGCGTTGTATACAACTACTCCATCAGTTTTTGGTAGATATGTACATAAAAGTGGAAAGTGAACGGTTACGATATATCACACTCATCCAAGCCAAATTGCGATCAGAGAGTTAGGTACATTTACAAGATGCAGTCAATAATGACGCGAATGTAAATTCGAATGACTTAGGACAAATCGTCATATTGCCATCATCTTTTATAAATAGCCCACGATATCTTCATGAGTATACGCAGGATGCATTTGCATATGTTCTTGCATATGGCAGACCAGATCTGTTCATTACATTTACATGCAATCCCTCATGGAAAGAGTTAAGTGATGAAATGTTGCCAGGCCAAAAATCTACAGATAGACATGATCTAATCTTACGAGTTTTCCGTCAAAAAGTGCAAAAATTTATTGCAGTCCTTTCAAAAGGCAAAATTTTTGGTGACCATCAATGCTTTATGTATTCCATTGAATGGCAGAAACACGGACTACCCCATGTTCACATATTGCTGTGGCAATATGTGAACATGGAGTCAAATTGACCTAATAATTAGTGCAGAAATACCCGATTCGCAAACTGAAAAGGAATAATAGTCAAAAATATGATTCATGGGCCCTGTGGTTTCCATAATCCAACATCGCCGTACATGAAAAATGGTAAATGCACCAACAAATTTCCAAGACCGCAATTGTCAAAAACTTTCGGTGCGCACATAAATATTGAATTTTGCAGTTCGGTTCAAGCAATCAAATATAACTGCAAATACATCAACATAGGTAGTGATCAGGCTATTTTTAATATACAGGAGGAAAATGCCAAAGTGGATACAAGGAATGAGGTACAAGTATTTCAAGCTGGAAGATATATAAGTAGCAATGAGGCAGTGTGGCGGCTGCTTTGCAAAAACGTTGATGTATAGCGAAGTTCCCCGCTATCACACTTGGAACACATCAACTAGAGCATGGAACCGACGTAAACAAGGCACATTCGTAGAAAACTGACCTGGAGTACGAGCAGGAGACACTCTGGGTCGCGTGTATACTGTTCATGTAAGCAACTTTGAATGCTTCTGTTTGCGAGTTCTGCTACACCACACGAAGGGGCCATCGTGTTTTTCAGATTTAAAAATTGTTAATGACATCGAATGTGCGACCTACAGAGAAGCCTGTGAAAAATTAGGATTGATGGAAAATGATAAGCAGTGGGACTTAACAATACAGGAGGCGATTCTTTGTCGATCTCCAGCGAAATTAAAAGAACTATTCGCGATTTTGATAAGTATGTGTGGCTTATCTAATCCTTTAGAACTCTGGGAGCGGTATAAGGATGAACTATCGGAAGATATTCTTCGCAGAAAACAACTGATCAATACCGAGATGACTTTCGATGAAGTAATATACAATGAAGCGCTTCTGTTAATTGAGGATAAAATCATACTAATAGTTGGAAAAGATCTTGGCCAATAGAGAATTCCAAGGCCACCGCGTTTGCAAGCAGTTTCTGATGAATTATCACGTGAACAATGTTATGACATTCCGACACTAAATGCGTATATCACTGAAACGATGCCAAAATTAGTAGACGAGCATAAAGTGTTGAAAATTTTTTTAACATAAATTGACAAAAAAGAAGGAACATTATTCTTTCTCGATGCTCCAGGAGCAACAGGAAAGACATTTCTTCTTAACCTTATTTTAGCTCGAATTCGCAAGGATAAAAATATCGCAATAGCAGTAGCTTCATCTGGTACAGCCGCTACTTTGCTTAATGGAGGTCGAACTGCACATTCAGTATTAAAATTTCCGCTGAACTTAGCGCAAACTGAGGTCCCTACTTGCAACATTAGCAAAAATAGCACTCGAGGTGTAATGCTCCAAAAATGTAATTTATTGGTTTGGGATGAGTGCACTATGCCTCATAAACATGCAATTGAGGCATTAAACTGCAGTCTGCAGGATATAAGAAGTTGTTCTTCACTGATGGGTCGAATGGTTGTTCTTTTGGCTGGAGATTTTCGTCAGACGTTGCCAGTAAATAAATGCTAGCCTCACTTCTATGGAGCCAAGTTACTAAACTGAGTTTGACTACTAATATGCGAGTGCATGTTTATAATGACGCAGAAGCTGGAGTACATGCAATGGAATTAATCAAAATTAGTAATGGTCAAATTCCAAAAGACATAAACAATGAAATATCATTTTAAAATTCCGAAGAAAATCTAATTTCAGAAGTATATTCGGAATTAATGCAAACATGACAAATGAAAAGTGGCTATGTGAACGAGTTTTATTAGCTCCAAAAAATGATATTGTAAATAATATAAACCACGCAATATTGAGCAAAGTTTCCGGTAACTCGACAATATATTCGTCTATCGACAGCGTGATAGATGAAAAACAGTGTACCACATATCCGCTTGAATTTCTTAATGCCATTGAGATGTCTGGAGTTCCGCCGCACAAACTCGAACTCAAAATTGGGGTATCGATTATATTAATGCGCAATTTAAATGCACCAAAGTTATGCAACGGAACACGACTCAGAATAACTCATCTTAGTCGCAATGTAATCGGTGCTGACAGGGTCCGGCAAAGGTGATGATGTGTTATTACCGCGGATACGTATAATACCGTCCGATTTGCCAATTCAGTTCAAACGTTTGCAATTTCCTATAAAATTAGCGTTTGTGATTACTATTAATAAATCACAAGGACAAACGCTGCGGATAGCCGGTATACACTTGGAAACACCATGCATTTCACACGGACAACTTTATGTTGCTTGCTCCCGAGTTCCATGTGGAAAAAATTTGTTCATGTTTACACCTAATGGGAAAACAACAAATGTTTTGACAACAAATTAACGACAATTATACATTTTATAATGGATTTATGTTTATCATCAGCTGGTACAAAAAGTTGCGAATAACGACATATATTAGCTGCATTCAAAATCTATAATGACCATATAACTAAAGTAAGTAAATTCAATCATTACGAAAAATTTTGAACGTTCATAACATTACTTTTCTGTATTTAGCGTTGATTGTTTGCAACAAAAAATTAATTACTCATCACTAAAACTTCATCAATAAAATGATTTCATGATAATGAAAAATACCAATAACTTATTTCTATCAACACACATAATACCACGTTCAATTGAACAGTGCACTTTATTATCAAAATAAATATTAATCATCACTATCGTTCGAAGCATAGAAACAACTCACGAAATATATTATCTGCATGGGAAACCTTTCGGAATTTTTACAGGACATACAAGGTAGTAAATTAAAATTAAAAAAAAAAATGATCGCGTTTATAACATAATTATTTCATTTAGCGATAATATCTTTTAAATTTCAAACCAACTATATACTAAATTTACTCATTGATTTCATCGCTAAAATATCATCAGTTTAAAACATCGATTAAAATTGTCATTTGATTTCCTGTCATTCTGATGATCGAAATTTTAATATTGTCGTTTTTCAATATTTTTGAATTGGAATAAAATGTATGTATTTAAGTGAGTATATTAAATAATCATTACGTTTTAACGTTTTTAAACTATATAAATATATAGTCCTTCATATCGACAATATGTTAGCATCAAGTCTTCATATTACAATATAATAATCAACACATTCGCCAGCTTCAATCATCCCATATATTATAAGTCAATTTATGCTAAATTAGTTATTTATTAAATATTTCGTCATCGGAGATAACTCATCAACATCAGAACTAAGCTATAAATGAATTACAACGTTATTGGTCATATTCAGAATTATAGGTTGAAGATTATTCTACGATAGAACTTCGATATCAAAAATTTAGAATAACAAGATCACCGAGTTCCCCAACAAATTAATTACGGATATAATTAAAATAGCAATTAACAATTCAATGTCATCACCTAAATTTAAATCCAATGGAAGTCACCATTATCACTTTTATAGAACATTAACTGATTTAATTATAATCTCATTATCAGCATTAACATATTATCAGTATCTGCCATAAAATTTTTTAATGATTTAGATATCGAAATCATCAACCAGATTATCGTTGATTGAACAGTTATTAAGAACACTCATCGCCTTCATAACCTCTCATAGTACAGGAAGTCACAGTGGATTAAAATAGCTCCCATCGACATTATCTCCAAAAAATCACGCAGGCATCTCGACATCATCTTCAAAAAAACACTGATGATGATCCCATCAACGAGATATTCATCGCTTTCATCACTTATCTTCGTAAGTGAAGCAACTTTAAATGAAACCGACATCATTGACATCATCTTTAAAAAATTCTTATGATTTTAACATCAAATCATCATATTCATTTCCTGTCTTCGTTGTAGAATTCAACGTAGATAGATCAAATTACACAAGATATGTATTAAGACATTCATAAATGAAGTCTTCGACATCATCATCATCAACAAGATCAACGAACTCATCTCCTGTCTTCGTTAAAGAATTCAGTGTAGATTGAATCAATTACGCAAGAGATATGGATCCAATTACACAAGATATGCATTAAGATATGCACAAGATTTTCATCACCCTACTTCATAAATGAAGTCATCGACATCATCATCATCATCATCAACAAGATCAACGAAATCATCTCCTGTCTTAGTTAAAGAATTCAGTGTAGATTGAATCAATTACGCAAGAGATATTCATCGCGTTCATCACCAGTCTTCGTCAATGAAGTCAAAGTTGACTGAAATCGCCGTCACCGACATTATCTTCAATCAACTTATTCATCTCCTGTCTTCGTTAGAAGACAGGAGAAGTCAGAGTCAGAGTCGACAGGTGGCGTTCTTCATCTGTCTTCTTAATAGAAGTCAGAGTCGACATGTGGCGTTCTTCATCTGTCTTCTTAATAGAAGTCAGATTAGATTGAAATCGCCAACATCGCAGATCATCATAATTAAAATAATTTCGAAATTAAAACGTCGATATCATCAACGAGATCATCATATTCATCACCTGTCTTCGTTATAGAATTCAGTGTCGATTGAATGAAATCATGGCGTTCATCACCTGTCTCCTTAATAGAAGACAGAGTATATTAAAGTCGCCAACATCACAGATCATCATTATAAAAATGTCAAAATTTATATATCGATATCATCAACGAGATCATCATATTCATCACCTGTCCTCGTCACAGAATTCAGCGTCGATTGAATAAAATCATTGCGTTCATCACCTGCCTTCTTAATAGAAGACAGAGTAGATTGAAATCGTAAACATCACAGATCATCATTATAATAATATCAACACATATAAATCGATATCATCAACGAGATCATGGTGGTCATCACCTATCTTCGTCATAAAATTCAGCGTCGATTGTATGAAATCATTGCGTTCATCACCTGTCATCTTAATAAAAGTCAGAGTAGATTGAAATCGCCAACATCATTTTCAATGTAATCGTGATCCAAGAGGATAAACATTCATTTCACCGTCTAATTAATTCAAAGCAACAAAATTTCTACATTACTAATAACAAGATCATCGATTTAATCGCCATATTTTAACTGAGATTTCATGAATTGATAATTTATATTATCGTGAAAAAGTAATAAATAAATAAAAATAAATAAAAGTAATAAAATCAAATAAATTAAAATATTGTTTTATTGTCACTTTATAAGATTGTATGAAATCATTGCGTTCATCACCTGTCATCTTAATAAAAGTCAGAGTAGATTGAAATCGCCAACATCATTTTCAATGTAATCGTGATCCAAGAGGATAAACATTCATTTAAATAATAATAATAGTTTGGCGCTACAGTCCTGTATAGAACTTCGGCCGAGCTCTCTCACCATTTTGAGCTGTGCGTGTTATATTTGTACTCAAAGTGGTGGGACCTACAGTTTATTGCCGAATCCGAACGGCGGGTGAGAGCTTTTCATAGGCAATGGTTTTACTCTCGTAGGTTTGCCATTTACTGCCGAGAGGTAGCGTGGTATAGAAAAATGTTTCTATGAAAAGATGTTGTTAGCCCCAGTCCAGGCTTGACCCGGGGACCTTTCGGCTCGCAGTCCAACGCACTAACCACTGAGCTACCGCGGCTACTTCGTCATAAAATTCAGCGTCGATTGTATGAAATCATTGCGTTCATCACCTGTCATCTTAATAAAAGTCAGAGTAGATTGAAATCGCCAACATCATTTTCAATGTAATCGTGATCCAAGAGGATAAAAATTCATTTCACCGTCTAATTAATTCAAAGCAACAAAATTTCTACATTACTAATAACAAGATCATCGATTTAATCGCCATATTTTAACTGAGATTTCATGAATTGATAATTTATATTATCGTGAAAAAGTAATAAATAAATAAAAATAAATAAAAGTAATAAAATCAAATAAATTAAAATATTGTTTTATTGTCACTTTATAAGATTGTATGAAATCATTGCGTTCATCACCTGTCATCTTAATAAAAGTCAGAGTAGATTGAAATCGCCAACATCATTTTCAATGTAATCGTGATCCAAGAGGATAAACATTCATTTCACCGTCTAAATATTCAAAGCAACAAAACTTCTATATTACTAATAACAAGATCATCGATTTAATCGCCATATTTTATCTCAGATTTCATGAGTTTATAATTTATATTATCGTGAAAAAGTAATAAATAAATAAAAATAAATAAAAGTAAAAAAAACAAATAAATTAAAATATTGTTTTATTGTCACTTTATAAGATTGTTTTAAAATAAAAAGTAAAACAGACAAAAATATCCCCCTTGCGAAGCCCTGATACAAAAAAAAATGTGCACGAGTCGTGTACGGGTCCAGCTAGTAAAAGAATAATTAAAGAATTATTGTTTGAAGAGGCTTGCAAATAGGCCACATATGACATTAGAGTCGCTAGCGAATCCATCATTATTTTTAAAAGAAGCTGGAAAACCATCATTCTTTTTTATAGTATAATATAATCTTCTTTGGATCCGATAAAATATGTATCTTCATTTTATCAAGATACTCAAAATAAAGAATTTGATATCTAGATTGGAATTCCAGAAACAATTTGTTTCTAGGTCACTTGGGTCTTGACTGCTGAAATATCTATTCCATGCTCTAGTCCTAGAGTTACGTAGCATCTTCAACTCCTAAGTGTACTAGGGATACGATGAGATCTTTGTGAACTTAAGGCTATATGGTACACATAGTACTATGCAGGAAAAGAGTTTATGGTAGAAATAGTTTATGGCAACATCAAGTTCATTATCATCAATGAGAGAACTTATTGTTTCTACTAAATACTTATAATTTTATATAATTTGTCATAAATAATGACTGTTCCCTGCAAACACTTTAAACAGATAACAGATAATTCAAAAATTAACAATTCGTTTAGTTTTATTTATTTTAAAATTTTGAATTATATTTTTTTATGAATTTTGTAATCAATGCTTTGATGTTTTGTTTTTAAATTTTCGTAAACAAATGTTGAGTCTTTCAAACAGTTTTCAAAAAAAAGTAAATGGCGACTGAATTTTGAAAGATGACTTACTTCAACCATGTACAATATTATACATAAATAATGTAGTCAGAAAAAAAGACAAAATAATTTGCATGTGATGTCCGCATTATGGGGAAAAAACATGTACTACACACTAAAGATGGGCGCGTGCCTGTTTTTAATGACACGGGCACGCACGGGTATGCCGATAGGTGACATGCACGAGACCGACGACTCAATATAAGGGCACGCACGAGAAGCACGATAAAACATGGGATATAGATAGACATGAAGAAGCACGATAAAACACGGGATATAGATAGACACGAAGAAACACGGAAAAACACGCATAAATAATGTAATGAGGTTAGGTGCAAAAACAGACAAAATAATTTGTATGTGATGTCCGCATTATGGGGCAAAAAACATGTTTTTAATGCACGGGCACGCACTGGTACGCCGATAGGTGACATGCACGAGACCGACGACTAAATATAAAGGCACGCACGAGAAACACGATAATAATTTTATAAACAGGGACTAAAATTTGTAAAAAAAATTAAAATGAAATGCTGATTGTTGAGAAAAATATTTAATTATTTATCAAAATGAATACGAAATTTAGAAATAAATAGGTAACGCTGAAACGCAGGTGATTTTTTTTTTAAGTAAATATAAATATTTTATTTTTGTTTATTGCTGTATAAACAATCGATAACTCGGAAAATTATCGAAAATCCGATTACACATAATTTTTTTTCGCAAACAGTTCTACATGATTGCATACTCGAAATATACGAAATAGTACAATTTTCAATGTACTTGCGGCATGTGTTCCCGTTGTTTAAAATCAAAAATATTTTGCACACCTTATTTTTGAGTCCTAATAAACAATCCATGGGGGTGAGAAAACTAAAAATCGAATAAAGTGTCAAATAAGTGACACCCTAATTCGACCTAAATTCGATTTAATATTGATGCCCCGAGTCAAAATGTATGTAATTTTTCAGGAATATTGAGGGCATAATTCCGGAATGGAGTATTTTAGGAAGTGTATACCTTTGTATAATTTTGTGGAATTTTAATGGCAGATTCACGGCATATTTAGGGATCGGACAGAAAACAGAGAGCTTCTGATACAAACTCCGTCTGTTTAAAATATGACGAAAAAATGATTCTAAACTGCCTCGACCCTGCCAAAAATTTTGTCTTGGGACATTTTGATATCGAACTCAAAATATTTAAAACTCGAATTGTGAATTCTTCAAAATCTTTGTCAAAATACAATGGCGCTTATTAGTAGACAATTTGAAGTGTCAAAAAGTTTATTTTAAAAGTCGCAAAATTAAAAAAAAACACAAACAATTAAAAATGGCGTTATTTACAGAATATTAGTAATTTGATAGTTAGTAATTTTTACACAAAGGCGCAATGTAGAGAGAATAGCTCCAAAAGGCCCAAACTATCCAAATAACAATCAAAATTAAAACAGCGGATAACTTACAGAATTTTATCGTCTTTACAAGCGCAAAATTATCAAAACAAACAGAAAATGGAAATTACGCATATTTACAATAGGCGCAAAAACTCTGTAACTTAAAATAATTTTTCAATTTTGTGTTTTTTTTTTTGAAAATTTTGCTCCTTTTTCTATATTTTGCGATCCTTTTAAAAGGCGTAAACATTATGTTTCCATTTTGTGTTTTTATTTTAATTTTGCGCATTCCTCTATATTTTGCGCCCTTCTGTAGAGGCGCAACATTTTCGTTAATTAGGCGCCTTTTCCATTTTGTGATGTTTTGAAAATATTGCGCCTTTTTGCAAAAATTTTGTAAATTATGCGCATTTGCAATTTTATGCTTGTTTGCTAATTGTACGGCTTTCTTTCTAGTTTCCGCTCTTTTAAAAAGGCGCAAAATTCTGAATTCTAGGCACATTTTTTCATTTTTTTTTTTTTTTCAAAATTTGTTTACAAAAAATTAAAAAGGGCGCCTTTTTTGGGTGGACGATTTAATATAATATAATATAATATAATATAATATAATATAATATAATATAATATAATATAATATAATATAATATAATATAATATAATATAATATAATATAATATAATATAATATAATATAATATAATATAATATAATATAATATAATATAATATAATATAATATAATATAATATAATATAATATAATATAATATAATATAATATAATATAATATAATATAATATAATATAATATAATATAATATAATATAATATAATATAATATAATATAATATAATATAATATAATATAATATAATATAATATAATATAATATAATATAATATAATATAATATAATATAATATAATATAATATAATATAATATAATATAATATAATATAATATAATATAATATAATATAATATAATATAATATAATATAATATAATATAATATAATATAATATAATATAATATAATATAATATAATATAATATAATATAATATAATATAATATAATATAATATAATATAATATAATATAATATAATATAATATAATATAATATAATATAATATAATATAATATAATATAATATAATATAATATAATATAATATAATATAATATAATATAATATAATATAATATAATATAATATAATATAATATAATATAATATAATATAATATAATATAATATAATATAATATAATATAATATAATATAATATAATATAATATAATATAATATAATATAATATAATATAATATAATATAATATAATATAATATAATATAATATAATATAATATAATATAATATAATATAATATAATATAATATAATATAATATAATATAATATAATATAATATAATATAATATAATATAATATAATATAATATAATATAATATAATATAATATAATATAATATAATATAATATAATATAATATAATATAATATAATATAATATAATATAATATAATATAATATAATATAATATAATATAATATAATATAATATAATATAATATAATATAATATAATATAATATAATATAATATAATATAATATAATATAATATAATATAATATAATATAATATAATATAATATAATATAATATAATATAATATAATATAATATAATATAATATAATATAATATAATATAATATAATATAATATAATATAATATAATATAATATAATATAATATAATATAATATAATATAATATAATATAATATAATATAATATAATATAATATAATATAATATAATATAATATAATATAATATAATATAATATAATATAATATAATATAATATAATATAATATAATATAATATAATATAATATAATATAATATAATATAATATAATATAATATAATATAATATAATATAATATAATATAATATAATATAATATAATATAATATAATATAATATAATATAATATAATATAATATAATATAATATAATATAATATAATATAATATAATATAATATAATATAATATAATATAATATAATATAATATAATATAATATAATATAATATAATATAATATAATATAATATAATATAATATAATATAATATAATATTAATATAATATAATATAATATAATATAATATAATATAATATAATATAATATAATATAATATAATATAATATAATATAATATAATATAATATAATATAATATAATATAATATAATATAATATAATATAATATAATATAATATAATATAATATAATATAATATAATATAATATAATATAATATAATATAATATAATATAATATAATATAATATAATATAATATAATATAATATAATATAATATAATATAATATAATATAATATAATATAATATAATATAATATAATATAATATAATATAATATAATATAATATAATATAATATAATATAATATAATATAATATAATATAATATAATATAATATAATATAATATAATATAATATAATATAATATAATATAATATAATAATAAATCGTAGCTCTGTAATCGTTCTATCTTAGTAACCATCTCAGTTCTTATGTGAAACTGTTGACCGTACATATTTGTGGAAATTTTCACACTTTCAATTACAGTAAGAAGCTCACTCCTGGTGACACAGTAATTTCGCTCGAGCTTGGACAATGTTTTACTGTAGTATGTGATCACTTTTTCTTGTCCATTGATAACTTGAGAGAGAACTCCGCCGATTCCGTATCCACTCGCATCCGTATCAAGTATTAATTTCTCACCTGGAATTGGATACGCAAGAATTGGTGCCGAGAACAGCAGACCTTTTAATTTCAAAAACGCCCTTTCTTAATTGCCCCATTGAAATGCGCGGTTCTTTCTTGTCAACTCGTGAAGACTGCTAGCAACATTGGCAAAACCTGGAACAAATCGATTGTAGTATGTACATAGCCCCAAGAAACTTCGTAGGTCATGTAGGTTTTGCGGTCTGGGCCACGCCTTTACTGCAACTATTTTATCTTCATCGGTATGCACTCCTTCCGTGGTAACTCGATGACCCAGATACTTGACTTCTTTCTTGAAAAGTGAGCATTTCTTTGGGATAAGTTGTAGACTCGCACTTTTCAATCAAAGGAATACTTCCTCTAGATTTCTTAAATGTTCGTTGAAATACTTGCCCATAACAATTATGTCATCAAGGTATACTAGGCATGTTTTTCAGTGTAAACCTTTTAATACCGCTCGATTGTTGCTGGAGCATTGCATAGCCCAAACGGCATTACCAAAAATTGCCATAGTCCATCTCCAGTATTGAATGCGGTCTTCTCTCGATGTTTCTTATCGATTTCTACTTGCCAGTAACCGCTTTGCAAGTCCAACGTGGAAAACCACTTAGCATTAGATAGTGTATCCAAGGTGTCATCGTTTCTTGGTAATGGATAACTATCTTTCTTGGTGACATCATTAAGCTTTCGGTAAAATACCGAGTACTACCGTCCTTCTTCTTCACCAATACTACTGGTGATCTCCATGGACTCTCAGATGGTTTCGCCACGCCATTTGTGTGGATTTCTTCAACCAAATGTGGTACTTCCTCTCTTTTCGCAAGTGGTACCCTTCTTGGTGTTTGACGAATTGGATTAGAATCACCAGTGTCTATTCGATGTTTTACAATGGCAGTTCTGCCATCCTTTTGATCCTTTTCAGCAAATATACACCGATATTTATCAATTAGCTTTTGCACTTGACTCTTTTCTTTGGCAGCCAAATCCTTCGTCCACTCATTTATAAACCTATGAGTAGATTGTTTGTTTATTGGCGGTGTGACATAGTCATTTGATGGATTTGCCTCGCAATTTATAATTGCTGATGCTGATAATATAATATAATATAATATTATTGTAAATAAGGCGTATTTGCAATTTTATGTTTTTTTGAAAATTTTGCGCCTTGTTTTCTATATTTGCGCCTTTCTGTAGAGGCGCAAACATTTTGTAAATTAGGCGCATTTCCAATTTTATGCTTTTTAAAAAATGTTGGGCCTTGTTTTCTATATTTGCGCCCTTCTGTAGAGGCGCAAACATTTTGTAAATCAGGCGCATTTGCAATTTTATGCTTTTTTGAAAATTTTGCGCCTTTTTCTATATTTTGCGCCCTTCTGTAGATACTCAAAAATTTTGTAAATCAGGCGCATTTTGTTTTTAGTTTGATAATTTTGCGCCTTTCTCTATATTGTAGATGCCCAAAATTTCAGTTAATTAGGCGCATTTGGTAATTTTATGCTTTTTTGAAAATGTTGCGCCTTTTTCTATATTTTGCGCCCTTCTGTAAAGGCCGAACATTTCTGTAAATTAGGCGCATTTGGTTTTTATGCTTTTTTGAAAATGTTGCGCCTTTCTCTATATTTTGCGCCCTTCTGTAGAGGGGTAAACATGTTGTAAATTAGGCGCATTTGCAATTTTTTTTCTTTTTTGAAAATTTTGCGCCTTTCTCTATATTTTGCGCACTTCTGTAGAGACGGGAACATTTTGTTAATAGGGAGAATTTGCAATTTTATGCTTTTTTAAACAGTTTGCGCCTTTTTCTATATTTTGCGCCCTTATGTAGAGGCGCAAACATTTTGTAAATCAGACGCATTTGCAACTTTATGCTTTTGTGAACAGTTTGCGCCTTTTTCTATATTTTGCGGCCTTATGTAGAGGCGCAAACATTTTGTAAATCAGACGCATTTGCAATTTTATGCTTTTTTGAAAGCATAAAATTTTGAGCCTTCTGTAGAGTGGAAAAAATTCTGCAAATTATGCGCATTTGCAATTTTATGCTTTTTTGCTAATTGTACGGCTTTGTCTCTAGTTTCCGCTCTTTTAAAAAGGAGCAAAATTCTGAACACTAGGCGCATTTCTTTCATTCTGTGCAGTAGTTAATAGAAGTTATTCATTGCAGATTCTGTTTAGGAGAAATAATTAATTGAACACTTACAAAGTGTTTTATGTAAACAATTAAAGTGTTAACGAAAAATAAATCAATATATGAAACAATTACTAATAATATAAAGTGTTTGCAGGAAGCAAATATTACAAATTACATACAATTATGAGTATTTAGTAGCAACAATAAGTTCTCACTACAATCATTCGATTGTTAACGACAAATAATTCGTAAACAATGCTCTTCTGAATTAATATCACTGATGATGCGGGTGAATCCATCAGCATGCATTTTAGTTGTTCATATACTTTGACATTATATCACAAGTGATTGCAGACATAGTAATGGAGAAACTATTGGACTATACAATATACTATATACTATTCATATACTTTGACATTATATCACAAGTGATTGCAGACATAGTAATGGAGAAACTATTGGTCTATACAATTAAAAATTTAGAAAAGGAATTTCGACTTCTGCCCAAATATGTAAATGACCTGTTCTGTAAATTTGACAAGAACGCTGTATAGACCACGATAAAAACATAATGTTGCCGAGCTTTAACTTGTATTTAAATTAGTATTATTTTTATTTGCCAACGCAACCCTGAAGAGAACTGTCAAAATTTAACTTTCAAATATGCATCTTACTCGATTTGCGAAAATTTGTCTTTTCTTGCGCCATTCTGCAGAGGCGCACACATTTTTATACCCTACACTAAGAGTGAAAGGGTATATTCAGTTTGGTACGCCGAGATCGGTCCATTGTGACCTATGATCCGACCAATTATGTTCAAATACCTCATATAAAATGTACATGTAAAGATAAATTTTTATGTATACGTGCTTAGGTAAACTTTTTTGGTCAAATATATATATTGATATCAAGCTCAAATACATGATAATAATGTTTTCCGGCGAAAAGACTTGTGGTTCACAAAAAAAAAAATCGAAATTCGGTACACCTACCCATTTGTAAATATGGGTATCAAATGAATGGAAATTCTTCAACGATTGAATGTTTGTAGTTATTTTAAGGATTCGTATACCCTGGTGACCTATATATCACTTTGAATGGTAACCACACATATGTGTAGGGTATTTATAGTCGGCTTAGACCGACTATAATTTTGATAATCCTAACTATCATAATTACACCTACTTTAAAATTTCCCATGTGATCTAACCTTCCCAACTAGTTTAAATTAGGCGCATTTGCAATTTTATGCTTTTTTTAATTTTTCGCCTTTTTCTATATTTTGCGCCCTTCTGTAGAGGCGCAAAAATTTCTATTAATTAGGCGCATTTGCAATTGTATGCTTTTTTGAAAATTTTGCGCCTTTTTCTATATTTTGCGCCCTTCTGTAGAGACTCAAAAATTTTGTAAATCAGGCGCATTTAGTTTTTTTTTGAAAATTTTGCGCCCTTCCGTAGAGGCAAAAATTTTCTGTTAATTAGGCGCATTTGCAATTTTATGCTTTTTTGAAAATTTTGCGCCCCTCTGTAGAGGCGCAAAAATTTTGTAAATTAGGTGCATTTGTTTTTTTTTTTTTTTTAAATTTTGCGCCCTTCCGTAGAGGCGAAAAATTTCTCTTAATTAGGCGAATTTGCAATTTTATGTTTTTTTTGAAAATTTGGCGCCTTTTTTTATATTTTGCGCCCTTCTGTAGAGGCGCTAAATTTCTGTAAATTAGGCGCATTTGCAATTTTATGCATTTTTACAAATTTTACGGCTTTCTCTTTCCGCTCTTTTAAAAAGGCTGAATATTCTGAATATTAGACGCATTTTATTCATTTTGTGAGATTGTGTACGCGTCGTCGAGTCATAGTCGAAAAAAAACAAAACAAAATTGATTGGGGTTTTTGTTTAGTCTGGCTAGGTGTGGTAATTACTACGGTGGTCAGCTGGTCATATATATTTGCGTTGAGAATTAAGGCAACATAATGCCTGAAACTAGATTAAAGTAGGTCAACGCCAAACTCTACTGCGGTTGATAGTGACCACGAAGACCTGGATGCAACAGTGCGCCCGCTCGAACGTCAGCAGCATCCTCTGCAGCAGGAAGTGGCGACGATAACAACGCTGGTGTTCCGTTGGCAATGGCGCTATCCCAGTTGAACCGCACTTTGTCGAATACTATGACTGAGCACACGACGCTTCTACGACCTTACAGAGTTTGATGGTCGCCCGGAGGACTGACCTATGTTTAAGGAATGCTTCGAATTCAGAAGGCCCTTAAAGGTAGAGCGTGCGAGACTGTCGAGTGTCTTCTTATTCATAAATCTAACGTGTCGCTGATTATTTTGGAAGACCAGAGCAATTGGTTAAAAGTAGTATTAGCTAGATTGAGAAGCATCACTCCGATAGCAGAATATCGCATTGAACAGATCGTGCCACAAAAGTACAAAATTTGGCGTCATTCTTGGAGGCAGCCGACTGCGAGCACCATCTCTGCAACCCGATGCTAATGGAGGAGCTTCTGCTTAAGATGTCGGTGCAAAGAAGGTTGGACTGGGAGCGGCATTATAATAGTTTGGCACTACAGTCCTATAAGAACTTAGGCCGATCTCTCTCACCATTTTGAACTGTGCGTGTTATATTTGTACTCAAAGTGGTGGCACCTACAGTTTATTGCCGAATCCGAACGGCGGGTGAGAGCTTTTCATAGGCAATGTTTTACTATCGTAGGTTTGCCATTTACTGCCGAGAGGTAGCGCGGTATAGAAACATTTTTATATGAAAAGATGTTGTTAGCCCCAGTCCAGGCTTGAACCGGGGACCTTTCGGCTCGCTGTTTAACGCACTAACCACTGAGCTACCACGGGAGCGGCATTCCGTCGACATTAAACCGAGGCCTTCAATCATATACTTTAGCGATTGGCTTCAGGAGCTGACGCGTATGGTGAACGCGGTCAATGTGACGACTAATGATCAACTGCCAGTTCAAGGGTATACAAGAAATAATAATTGGTTTGGATAACGCTCACTTGAGAGTTGAGCGGAGAGTGGCCGCAGACGGCTGGAAGTGACCAACAGTTATGCAGACCAAACTCGGTTGGGTTGTGTATTAGGGCGAATCGAAATTGTTTCCCAAAGTTGTAATAGGGCTTAAAAGTTGCATTGTGCTGCTAGAGTTTACCACAAAAAATTTGAGTCGAAAAAATAATGTCCTGTGTTCGAGCATTGCAGATGAAGTTAAAAAACACTTTAAATCCATTTTGGATCTTAATAGACTCAAAAAATTAGAGATTGTATATATTAATGTCCTCCTAAATTTCATCAATTTGAATAAATTCTTATGCTCGCGCATCGTCTTTAAAGTTGAAAAAGTACAAAAAATCGAAATTTCTTCGGTTAAACCGAAAATGTCGTTTTTTGTGTACTTTTTATACCCTACACTAAGAGTGAAAGGGTACATTCAGTTTGGTACGCCGTTCGTAACACCCAGAAGCAAGCATCTCCGGTATGGAAAAGTATATATATTCTTGATCAGCATAACCTCCTGAGTCGATTTAGCGATGTCCGTCTGTCTGTCCGTCTGTATGTCTGTTGAAATGACGATTACAGAAAAACTAAAAGAGCTAAATAAATGAAACTCCTAATTTAGATTACTTATATATCTACGCTGTCTGTCAGTGAAAATGGGCATCAGTCCATTATGACCTGTGAACCGACCACTTATGTTCAAATTTATCATATAAAACATATCTACTGGTGAATTTCACTGTATACGTGTTCAGGTAAACTTTTTTTGGTCAAATATATATTGACTTCATGCTCAAATACATGAAAATAATGTTCTCCCGCGAAACGACTTGTGGTTCCCAAAATAAAAAAAAAATCGAAATTCGGTGCACCTACCCATATATAAATATGGGTATCAAATGAATGGACAGTTTTCAGCGATTGAAAGTTTGTAGTTATTTTCAAGATTCGTATACCCTGGTGACCTATATAAAACATTGAATGGTAACCACATATATGTGTAGGGTATTTATAGTCGGCTTAGAACGACTATGATTTTGATAATCCTAACATTTACTATAAAATGTCCCTACTTTCAAATTTGCCATGTGATCTAACCTTCCCAACTGGTTTAACTTCAAGGACGATGCGCGAGCATAAGATTTTATTTAAAATTTATTAAATTTTAGGAGGACATTAATAGATACAATCTCTAATTTTTTGAGCCTATTACGATACAAAAAAAAACTGTATGACGAAGTGTTTTTTAACTTTATCTGCAATGCGTGAACATAGGACATTATTTTTTCGACTCATATTTTTTGTGGTAAACTCTAGAAGCATAATGCAACTTTTCAGCCCTATTACATTTTTAAATAAAAATAAAAGTTTGGTTTCGATCCGCCCTATTGTGTATGGATCCGAAGAGAAGATCGTAGATGTTGAAAATAACTGTTCGTATTTTGCGCAACGAGTTCGTGCTGTCGAAAAGCCTATATAATCGCTGGATGCGAGCAGAGCCAAACAAATACGCCAGAACACGAATATTCGAAACGAAAACTGCTTTGTAACCGGGTGGCTATGGCGGTGCGACTCTGTGGCTCTTCCAAAAAGCAGAGGAATGGCCATGAAACAATTTCTGGAATTAGAAAAGAAAAGAAGATGACGACTTTCGCATGGAATGCGCGCGAATAATCAAGGAATATTAAGCGAAGGTTTTTCCAGGAAGTTAAACGATCATGAAGTCTCTGCAAGAACAGGTCGTAATTGTTACTTGCCACATTTCGTGATTTACAATCCGAATTAACCGGGGAAACTGCGTCTAGTTTCCGACGCTGCGGCGAAGGTACAAGGCGTCTCGTTGAATTTTGCTCTGCTTAGTGGCCCAGGTTTAGGCCAGCCTTTAACGACAATATTATTTAAATTTCGACAAAAGAATTTGCCGTCTGTGCGGACATTGTTCAAATGTTTCATCAAGTACGTATACGCTTAGAAGATCAACTGGCACAGCGTTTTTTATGGAGAGATAAACTCGGTTGAGGAATACGTGCTGACCGTAATGACCTTTGGTGCCATGCTCTCCACATTATGTGAAGAACAAAAATGCATTAGAATTTCAAAGTACATTTCCACATGCGGTGGAAGAGATAATTAATAATCATTACCACTTGGTGTTATTGTAATTATTCACATTGTATAAAAAACCTTTTACTTAAATTTTGTTAATATTACTATTGTATTTTAATGTTATTGAAAATTTATTTTTCTGTTCATTCAAATTTTCATATTCATAAATATAAAACGTTAATTTTGTGTTCTTAAAAAAACATTGCGAGTTTTATTTAACTATCAGGTTATCGGCCATCGCTTTTGATTAAGAATAATAATTATTAATTTGAATCATTATCGCTAAAATGGAGGATGTTAAATCGGCCATCAAGAAGTTAACCAATGTTAATTATCAAGTTTGGATGTATAAGCTTGAATTATTGCGCATCAAAGAAGATCTCAGGGACAGGAGCTCCAGGTGCATCTTGGACGTCGAAAGATGGAAAAGCGCGTGCCACAATTGGTCTTCTTGAAGATTCTCAGCTGGTACATCTTCGGAAATTGAAGACAGCACGAGAGTATTGGGAGACATTGAGGAAGACACATGAGAAATCCACTCTTTCGAACAAGGTTGTGTTGCTGAAGAAGTTATACAGAATGAAACCTAAGGAAGGTCAAGGTATGGAAAATCACATTTGTAAAATGCTTGACATTGTGGATCGCCTGATTGGATTAGGTGAACAATTGGCAGACCATCTTGTCGTTGCATTTCTTCTGTGAAGTTTGCCGGATGAGTGCAACTCATTAATAAATGCATTGGAGGTTGCGGCCAGATGAAAATTTAACATTAGAATTAGTGAAATAAAAATTGATTCAGGAATATCAACGCAAAATTGAAGGTTCATCGTTGGTAGACACATCAAATGTTGCATTGAAAACCAAAAATTTCAAAATAAAGTGTTACTCGTGTGGAAGAGCTGGTCATTTTAAGAAAAATTGTCCTGACAAGAAAACTTTCGAAAAGAAGAAATCGAAATTTAACACAAATAAAGCAGTTCACGGTTCATCGAAGTTTCCAGCAGGTGACGATAGTGAAAATGATGTTCACTTATGTTTTAGTTCTGGAACGAAGAGATTGGACGCCGAGTGAAACGTTGATTCAGCTGCTACTTGCCACATGACATGCGATAAAGATTTTTTCACAACGTTGGACAATGACGCAAATGATTGTATTTATATGAAAAACGGAAATAAAATAGAAGCAAAAGGTTCTGGTGATGAGTTTGAAAAAACATTTAAAATTTTACGAACTGACAGAGGTGGTGAATTTAAAAGTAATGCTCTAACTAGCAATTTGAATGGAAAATGTATTCAGCAGCAATTCACGGCACCATACACGCCTGAACAAAACGGTGGTGCAGAGCGTAAAAACCGCAGTCTAGTGGAAATGACGCTTTGCATGTTAATACAGGCTTAGATCGAAAGTTTTGGGCGGAAGCTTTGAATACAGCCAACTATTTGCAAAATAGGTTACATTCAAAATCAACAGAGAAGACTCCGTATGATAGTGGCATTGCAAGCTACCGTCTTAGACAGGCATAAAGATTGTTGGATGCGTGGCTTACTATCACGTAAACAATAAATTGCGACGTAAATTGGATGATGTTGAGAAAAAATATATTTTGGTCTGATTTTGTGAGGAATCCAAGGCATTTCGGTTGCTAGATTTAGATGCTGAGAAGATAATTATTTCAAGCGACGTTAAATTTGTTTAAGACACCATGATAAACCAAATTAGCTATGCGACGATCACATCAGATGTAGATATTGTAGATTTTGTTCCTGTATGTTTGGGAAGTAATATGGAACAACAATCCCACAGCACAAATCAGTTTTCAACTGAAGACGTTGGACAATGACGCAAATGATTGTATTTATATGAAAAACGGAAATAAAATAGAAGCAAAAGGTTCTGGTGATGAGTTTGAAAAAACATTCAAAATTTTACGAACTGACAGAGGTGGTGAATTTAAAAGTAATGCTCTAACTAGCAATTTGAATGGAAAATGTATTCAGCAGCTATTCACGGCACCATACACGCCTGAACAAAACGGTGGTGCAGAGCGTAAAAGATTGTTGGATTGGAGTTTGAATACTTCTGAAAGCGAAATGCAAGATAGTTTACAAAATGTTCAGATAATTTCCGATGATTCCGAAACAACGGAAGAAGTGCAGCGAAGGTCTACGAGAAGTGGCAAGGGGGTTCCTTCGGAGAGATACGGCTACAAAACTACTTGTCTAAATGAGTGATCGACATATAAAGAAGCTTGTGACAGTCCAGATAGCGACCAATGGATTTGTCCTATGGAGGAAGAAATAAAAGCAATGTACGCAAACGATTCTTGGGATCTCGTAGAAATACCAAAAGGCAGAAAGGCGATCGGTTGTAAATGGGTTTACAAAATCAAAAATTTGACAGACGGAGAGACTATGGCTATGTGTTGGATGTAAGGATGATTTAAAGCTTACTGGTTACGCAGATAACGATTGGGCATGTGATATAAATGGAAGAAGGTCATCTAGCGGATATATTTCAAAATTGGCGAAGCTACCATAAACTATGCAAGCAGAAAACAAGGTCATGTTACCTTGTCGTCTACTGAAGCTGAACTTGTTGCATTGACTAAAGCAACACAAGAACTTATTTGGAACTATTATATAAGAATTTATTAATTAATATTACGGATATACAAATGTTTGAGGACAATCAAAGCTGTTTAAAACATGTAGATGCTCAACAAATTAATCCTCAAACAAAACATATCATAATAAAAAAAAAACATATATAAATACTATTTTCTTCGAGACTAAAGCAGGGAAATTTTATTCAGTTTACTGCTCTACTGATCAAATGGTTGCGGACTTGTTAACAAAACCACTTTAAAATATTAAAATTGCAAAATTTAGAACATTAGCAGGACTTACCTACATATTTAATAATTATCAAAATTTTGTAAACTAATTTTTATAAAACATTAATTTTGTGTTCTTAAAAAAACATTGCGACTTTTACTTAACTATCACTTGGCATGCGATGGGATATACAACACGATAATTTAAGATTCGTGCTGACATTTCGAAAAGTAGACCCTGCATTACCAAAAGGTGACATAAGGACCACCAAGCGTAATGACTTAAGTATACCAATGTCGATCTTTGATCCATTTGGAATCGCGTCAGAGTACACATTGAATGCTAAAATCTTGCTGCAGTCAATTTGACGTGCGCGACTGAAGTGGGACGAACGCATTCCGAACGAAGCGTATGACTTGTGGATTAAATGCTGAAGGAAGTAAAATGACTAAGCGTGCCTCGATGCTACAGCAATGAGTTTTCATCCGTACCAGTGGAACTACACGTGTTCGCAGACGCTAACGAAATGGCGTACGCTGCTGTAGCATACTGGAGAATTTCTGGGAAGCAGGAGTACACGTGGCCTTCGCGATCGGTAAAACAAAATGCTCACCACTTAAATTAACGTCAATTCCTCCAATGGAGCTCCAATCGGCAGTGATTTCAACGCGCCCTTTTCATATCGTAACGAAAGCTCACGATATAAAGCCTACGAGAGTGGTGATGTGAAGTGATTACAGAAGGTGGAGATGGGTGCGAAGCGCCCAGAATCCAGCTGCTTTCGGCACTCGTATAAAAAATAGAAGTCGTGATTCGTTGTGGGTGTATGCACATTAATATTAGTTGTGAATATTTAATAGATTTTCGGATTTCGCTCGGCTAAGAATTTCGTGTCGCTTCCGAATAATTGCTTTAAGAGGACCGAAAGTAGAGAAATTTGTGGTTTAAGAATTTATGAGATCATTTGCAGACGACTACTATGAGTAGAGCGAGGGCAGGGACGCACAGTGAGCCCAAACGCTCTCTTCACAAATTGTATATACATACAAAAAAATTAAAATCATATTAAAAAAAAAATATATATATATATTAAAAATATATATATATTAAAATCCAGTTATATTACCAATAGTCAAAAAATATCATTAAATTCATACAATTAAAAAAATGGCGAAATATATTCGTTATTAGAAATTTAAAAAAAAATTATTGAAATAAATGTAATAAAAAAATATACTTGTGAATACAAATTTATTCTAAATAAAGTATTGAATAACGATAAAAAAAACTCAATGAAATTTGAAATGATTTTCATACAAATAAAATGTATTAGTTATTCAAAATGTTTGAATAAAAAACTGAAAAATAACGAATAAAGCAATGGAGCTTTTTGCATAAAGAGCTGTTTGACTGGTTGTAACTTATTTTATTATATTAGCTAAAGTATTTTGAATGGAATTCAAAATAAATCAGTCAGAATATTAAAATTGCTTCAAATACTGAGTATGAGCACGCCTAGCCTGAAAAACTTTCAAGAATATTTTTCGGACATCCCCCCGAATATTTTAATACTAAATTTAAAAAATCATAGGTAGGTTTGTAAAATATTGCGATTACAATTTTGTCCGTTTTAAAAAAAAAATATTTTGATAAAACGCAAAAAAAAAATTGAAATCACAATATTTTAAAAATCCTATCTACTGTATTTTTTATTTCAGTTTTAAAATACTCGGGAAGACGTCCGAAACATATTCTTAATAAACGAATTTGGTCCTACTACTTTTGAGTTGAAGTTGTTTCAGGCTAGGCGTGTGAGTTCTTCAGTAGAATCTGAAAGCTAATCGGAATAAAATACTAAGAAATCGGATAATTTTTCTTTTTTCTAATAATAAAAAATATTTATTGAGAATGTTACAACATAATTGATGTGCTGAAATCGTACATAAAATATGAAATTAATTCACAATTTATTAATAAAAATTGCATTAAAATTGTTTTGTTTAAAAATTTTTAAAATAAATCAAAACATCCACAAAGATGCGGATGTGTCAATGCGGATTAGAATGTCAAAATAATGCGGATGCTCCGCATCCGCAACATTCCTATTATGGAGATGAAAATCAGTAAAGTTGAGATTTTTTTCATGAAAAATTTTCAAAAATTTTAAAAGAAAATTCAAAAGTTATCCGGTTTTTAAAATTCTTTTGTTTATGAAAAGCTTACATTGAGATCTAAAGAAAATGTGCTTAGTGGAGAAAATATCTTATTTAGTTTTAAAGATATAGACTTTAACATGATCATTTCTTTTTAATTTTTGAAGTCTTGACTTTACATATTTATACATAGATTGCATATTTTATCATAAATCAAAATATTTGTAAGGGACTTTTATAAAAAATTAACACATAAATCATAAATATCTGAAGTGGTTTAATAAATATAACATTGTAAATTCGATTTTTTTATTCCATTTATTTGGTATTTTTGGAAATTTTGACTTATACGCAAATTCCCATAATATTTTTTTTCTTTAGTAATTTATACTTTTGTTATATTTTACTTAGAGATAAGATTACTAAAAATCTTTTAAACGATAAAAATTATCCAAAATATATTTAACTAATCTGGCAACACTGGTCAAAGTTAAAGTTTTCATGTTTTTTTTTACTTTGACCCCCTGCAGAAAAGTTTTCAAAGTCCAAAGTCAAAATTTAAGTAAGCGATTTTAAGGACGAATTATTTATTCGTATTTTGACTGTTACTTTTTTTTTGCTCGGCGAAGTATATGTGCAGGATAGCATTTTTTCCAAAAATACTCATATTTTTAGACGACTATTATTAAAACCGTTATATCTTTATAATATTCGGTAAAAGTTTTATGATGATAGCGTTAACATAGTGTTAGATATGTTCAATCAAATTCAATGTTAGTTTTACTTAATTTTCCATACGAAATGCAAAATCATCTACACCATAATCAATTTTAGTATTTTGTATGGAAAATTAAGCAAAATTAACATTGAATTTGATTGAACATATCTAACGGTATCTATATGATATCATCATAAAACTTTTCCGAATATATACTAATTTTATATACTTCATAATTAATAATAATAATTTGGAAATATATACATTATAAGGGTAGATATAACGGTTTTGTGACAAATACTTACTTACTTAAATGGCCCTTACAACCGTGGGTCGGTTTTGGCCGCTGAGATGAAGTCGCGCCAGTCGGATCTGCTTTGCGCGCGCTGACGCCAATTAGAAATACCAAGCGTTGCCAGGTTGTCCTCAACTTGGTCTTTCCAACGCAGATTTGGACGCCCTCTTCTACGCTGTCCACCTTCGAGTTTCGATTCAAGCACCTTCTTGGCTGGAGTGTTTTCATCCATTCGTTCGACATGACCTAGCCAGCGAAGCCTCTGGATCTTGATGCGCTTGACTATGTCAATGTCGTCGAACAACTCATACAGCTCGTGGTTCATCCTGATTCGATACTCGTTAGCAAAGCAGATAGGGCCAAAGATTTTACGGAGAATCTTTCTCTCGAACGCTCCCAGTACTCTCTCATCGGTTGAGGCCAGCGTCCATGTTTCTGCACCATAAAGTAGGACGGGAATGATGAGTGACTTGTAGAGCGTTATTTTTGTCCGGCGAGAGAGGGCTCTGCTTCTCAATTGCCTACTGAGCCCAAAGTAGCACCTGTTAGCAAGAGTTATTCTCCGTTTGATCTCCAGGCTTTGTTGCTGTTTACGCTGGATCCCAGATAGACGAAGTCCTTCACAATGTCGAACTTGTGGGTGTCAAAATCAGCTTTTTGTCCAAGACGCACGGACTCTTTTTTGCTTGTTGACACAAGGAACTTCGTCTTGTCCTCGTTCACCGCTAGACCCATTCGACGCGACTCTCTCTCCAATCTGGATAATGCTGCGCTGACTGCTCGTGTGCTCCTGCCAATGATATCAATATCGTCGGCATATGCGAGCAGCATGACACTTTTGTTGAGGATAGTGCCGCTTTGACGGAGTTCGGCAGCTCGAACTATTTTCTCCATCAATAAGTTGAAAAAGTCGCACGATAGGGAGTCACCTTGTCTGAAACCTCGTTCGGTATGAAATGGCTCGGAGATAATAGGAAAAGTCTCACTGAGCAACGTGTGTTGCTCAGGGTCATCCTGCAAAGCCTTATAATTTTCGCAGGTATACCGAACTCAGACATTGCGGCGTATAATCGTTCCCTTATCGTAGTGTCGAAGGCGGTTTTATAGTCGACTAATAGGTGGTAGGTGTCGATCTGTTTTTCTAGGGTCTTTTCCTGGATTAGGCGCAATGTGAAAATCTGGTCTATGGTGGACTTTCCAGGTCTGAAGCCGCACTGATAAGGTCCAATCAGTCTGTTGACGATGGGCTTCAGTCTTTCACATAATACGCTCGATAGAACCTTGTATGCGATATTGAGTAGGCTGATTCCACGGTAGTTGGCGCAGATAGTGGGATCCCCTTTCTTAAGGATTGGGCAGAGTACACTGAGGTTCCAGTCACTTGGCATGCTTTCATCCGACCATATTCTGCTTACGAGCTCGTGCATGCTCTCTATTAGCTCTTCGCCTCCGGTCTTAAACAATTCAGCAGGCAGGCCATTAGCACCTGCGGCTTTGTTGTTTTTCAGCCGAGCAATGGCTGTTCTGACCTCGTCATGGTCGGGTGGCGGAATCTCAACGTCGTCATCAAGTACTGGGGTTGCCGGGTTTGCTTCTCTATCGGTGGAATTGCGGTCATCATCACCGGTCAGCAGTTTAGAGAAGTGATCCCTCCATATTTTCAGTGTGCTCTGGATATCTGTCACTAGATTTCCGTTCTCATCTTTACAGGAAGAGGCTCCGGATTTTAAACCTCCGGCTAGGCGTCTTATTTTCTCGAAGAATTTTCGAGCCTCATTCCTGTCCCCATGCTCCTCAATCTCCTTACACTCACGTATTTCTGCCTCGCTTTTTTTACGCCTGAAAAGACGTCTCTTTTCCCTCCTCTTCTCTTTGTATCGCTCCTTCGCAGCTCGCGTAGCTACTGACTGCAGGGTGGATTTGTACGCAGCGTCTTTTTCTCCAGTGGCCGCGCGACACTCTTGGTCATACCACAGGGGGCGTTGGAATCCAAGCACCTCTTCGGCAGCCGTACGCATAGAGCAGGATATATGATTCCACTGCGCGCTTATATCATCGAGAGGAGGAGTGCTTTGTCTAAGCAGGTGTGAGAGTCGAGTGGAAAAGGCTTGCGTTGTCTGTTGTGATTGCAGCTTTCCGACGTCTAGCTTTCTCTGCGTTTGGTTCCGTACGTTCTTCGCAGCGCTTAAGCGTGTGCGGACATTGGCTGCTACAAGGTAATGATCCGAGTCCATATTGGCACCTCGTATAGTGCGTACGTCCATCACGCTCGAAGCGTACCTTCCGTCAATCACAACGTGATCAATTTGATTTCGAGTTTTTTGATCGGGCGACAACCATGTGGCCTTGTGGATATCGAAATGTTCGAATCTAGTGCAACTAACTACCATGTTTCGTGCTGCGGCGAAGTCGATTAGCCTCGTTCCGTTATCAGAAGTGTTGGCATGGAGGCTAAATTTTCCGATTGTGGGACAATAGATGGCTTCTCTGCCCACCTTGGCGTTAAAATCGCCTAGCACGATTCGTGGATGTCGTGGCGGGGGCAGCGCTCGTATGCGTTGTCTTGGCGCTCTTTTGTCTCGTCATCGTTCTCGTTCGTCGGAGCGTGTGCACAAATTAGGCTGATATGGAAATATTTAGCCTTGATGCGGATTGTTGCCAGCCTTTCGTCCACGGGCGTGAACCTAGAGACAAGGTAGCGGAGTGACAAATCCTTTTAGAAAATTAATATTTTTGAAAATAATGTTGTCCTGCACATATACTTCGACGGGCAAAAAATAAGTAAGGTTAAAAAATGTAATTTATCCAATTTATCTTTAAAATTGCATACCTAAATTTTTACGTTGGGCTTTGAAAAATTGTCTGCAAAATTTAAAAATAACGACAATCTGTATATAGTTTCTAAATACTTAAAAAAAAAAAAGAGATTTGATTAAATATATCTAAAAAGGTATTAACTTTACCATCATGAAACTTTTACCAAATATATACTAATTTTATGTACTTACGCTTAATAATTTTAAGAACATATCGTCACTATCATGCCAAAGGGGCGAATGTGCAATTTTTGAATGTAGTTTATCCTCAAGTATGCTGTGCCAAAATCGCGTGTCATTTTGTTGGATATTTCTAGCCACAAAAGACAAAACCAAAAGGGCGAATTTGAAAAATTGAAAATCTTGTCATGCCAAAAGGGCGAATCTTTTAGTTTTTCATTACTTTTTATTGGTATAAGATAAAAAGTGTGTAAAGGCATTTATTGTTTGTATTCAAAGCACCTATCGATCTGCATCATTAATTAAAAATATATTTGCGTTTTGATATAGCCTCACAAAATCCGTATTTATAATTCAGTAGGTTGTCCAAATCTAAAGATATTTTATATATGTTATAATAATTGACGAATAAACTAAAATAACAGACAAATTTAAAAAATATAAATTTTTCTAATTTTTAAAGCACTTCAAACTTTAAAATTTGATTTCCCAACATTTTTAAAAATGCACATTTGCCCCTTGGCATGACAGTGACGATATATATTATAAAGTGAGATATAACGGTTTGAATCTAAGTAGCTTAAAAAAAGGAGTATTTTTGGAAAAAATGCTCTCCTGCACATATACTGCACCGACAAAAAATAAGGAAGGGTCAAAAATACGAAGAAATTCATCCTTAAAATTGCTTACTTCAACGGAGATTTGCGTATAAATCCAATTTTATATTTACTAAACCACTTGAGATATTTAAAAACGGGTTTCAGTTTATGATTTATATGTTAATTGTTTATAAAAGACACATACAAATACTTTGATTTATTATAAAATGTACAATCTATTGTTGATTTCCATGGCACTACAGTTGTTGCCCTGTTATAGCAGTTGTTGCACTGATAAATTTCCATGTAGCAACAACTGCTAGAATAGTTGTTGCTCTGAGTTTTTAGTTTTCGCACTCGTTTTGAAATCAGTTTTTCACGCACACAAAGACAATTTTTAGGAATTAAATTTCAACGATTTATCACGCACTCACTAATGGTTATAAACTCTTCCTTTTTTTAAGGATTAAATATTTTATTTGGCACCATAACTAAAGATTAATAAAATGTAATTTAATTTTCTTTAGATGTTAATGTAAGGTTTTTATAAGAAAAAGAATTTTGAAAATCGGATAACTTTTGGATTTTTTACAATTTTTGAAAAAAATGTCATGAAAAAAATCTCAACTTTACAAATTTTTATTTCCATAACCATAAAAGATACAAACTCCAATTTTTAAAAATATGTTCTCTCAAGTTATTTTTCAAATGTTTAAAATCGGCTGAGTGGTTCCGAAAATACTGAATTTCACCCGATTTAAGAACGTTTGTGCACACTGTAGACGTGGCGCGCAGGCAGCAACTTGTGGAAACTGACACCTTACATTGATGCGACAGGCGTGGTTCGTTTAAACGGTCGAATTAACAACGCTTTGTAAGTCAGCCCCTCAACGCGAAAACCAGTTATCCTCCCAAAGGAACATCAATTAACCGCACTTATCGTGGATTTCTATCTAGCTGAAAACATCAGAATGAACAAAAGATTATAGCTGAAATACGACGAAAGTACTGGATACCCGGCGTAAGAGTCGCAGTACGCCGCGCGACCCGATCTTGTCAATTGTGTAAAAACAAAAGAGCTCAGTCGGCGAACCGTATCATGGGACAATTGCCTGAAGATTGGCTGACACCTTTTGTGACACCATTCACGTACTCAGGTTTGGATTTTATGGGCCCGTATTTGGTGGCGATTGGACGACGAAGCGCTGGATCGCTCTTTTTACTTGTATGACAACGCGTGCCGCACACTTGGAAATTGCGCGCGACCTTTTAACAGATACTTGTCTAATACGTATTATGAATTTCATGAATATGCGAGGGCGTCCAGTGCGCATCAGAGCCGATAACGCTACAATCTTCGTTGGTGCTGACCGGGAGCTGAAGAGACAAGTAGCTGACTTCGAACACTGGAAGATAGCGCACGCACTGTCGAGGGATAACGTATAATGGATATTCAACTGCACTTTAAACCCACGCGCTGGATGATATTGGGAACGATAAGTGCACAGCGTCAAGATTGCAATGGGACACGCGGTGAAAGATGACAATCTGCAGGAACATACCCTCTACAGTTTTATGTGCGAATCCAAAAACATCTTAAATTCACCTACAGATGAACCTTTAACCCCTAATCACTTTCTTCAAGGCACTGCCAACTCTGATCAGACGCCTTACCCACACGGACAGAAGATACAGGTGACTCGAAAGCAGTGGCGTAAGGTCCAGCAAATGCAGCACAATTTTTGACTAGCGGAATATCTCCCAGAGTTGTTCCGTAGGACGAAGTGGTATCAGCCGGTTATTCCACTGGCAGTTGATGACATTGCTATAATTTCCGACAGCAGCGTTCATCGTTCATAGGTAGAGTGGTCACGATATTCCCCGGTAAAGACTCCCAGGTCAGAGCTGCAGAAATAAAAACAATGACGGGAATTTTGGAGCGCCGGGCGCTTCAAACGCTCTTAAATCGGGTGAAATTTAGTATTTTCGGAACCACTCAGCCGATTTTAAAAATTTCAAAAACGTTGTACAGAGAGAACTTAAGAGAACTTATGCACAGAACACATCATCATCATTTTTTTTTTCGCAACTTTAATTTGAAATGGTGTTTCGAAGATAGAGACATAAATGCCGCGGCCTTAATACACAATTTTATTTTATTTTATTTAGCATTTAACCCATCCTGGTTTATAAGACTTGCAGGACTGCAGTCAGGTCGAAAGATCAAGCCTTTTAGAATTGGCGTTCTAATAAGAATGCTAATAATGAAAGACTTCCCATACAGGCTAGGAATCGCTGTCATGCGCGATCGCCCGCGTAAGTCTTCTGGTCATTTGTTAAAAGGGTGAAGAATCAGACGGCTTCGAATATTCCAAACATTGTTATAAGGGCTTGTTGCAAATAAATCAACGCTACCAAATAGCAATCAACCACTGCCCGTCGTTGAATTTGTTTGGCGGGGAAAAAGGATCCCATTCACCCAAAATACTTCCGACAAATAAGGTTGACCTCTTTTGATATTAAAACAATGGCAAAGGTGATAGAAAATTACATCAGAGAACTTACTCTTAAAATCATTCCGCTATGTGATTGTCAACATGCGTACAGAGCAGTTAGGTCCACGGAAACTGCGCTGTACCAACTGAAATGCATTATACGGAAAACCTTAGAGGAGAAGGAAACCGCTCTATGTGCATTCGTTGACATAGTAGAGGCCTTTGATACCATAACAAAATAGATTAGTGAAATGCTGAATTGTAGAAAGCAGTGTGGGGCAGACTAAAATACAAATTAGAACCACTAGAGGTTGTCTACAAGGTGGAGCACCATCATCACTAATGTGGAGCCTAGTTGAAGATGAGCTCCTGTGAAAACTCACAAACAGAGGATTAGATAGTGTGTGGTACGCCGATGACATTGTAATCATATGCAGAGGAAAATTTGAAGACACTGTGCGACAGACTAAAATTGGGTATGGAATAACAAAGGAGGACTAAATATTAATCCCGTAAAGACTACAATAATACCCTTTAACAGAAAGAGAATACTAAATCTAAAACCAATTAAATTAGAAAGAATTGAAATAGATCAGAAAGAAGAGGTAAAAATTTCTAGGAGTAGTTAGTTCTAAACAGCAATCTCTTATGGAAGAAACCACTGAATGAACTAGCGAGGGGCCACAGTTGATAACTATATCAGCTATGGTTTCAAGCGGGGCACAATAAATTTTATTAGGTCGCAGTGCATTAACCTAATACAAATAATAATAATAAAAATGCCAGAGATTCATTTTCGAACTCGGGCAGTTATTAAGGTCCTAACAAACCTCAATATTAACAAAGCCTCCGGCCCAGATGGCATAACTGCTTATGTGTTGAAAAAGTGCGCGTCAACGCGTTGGAAGGTTGCCAATAACCAGCTAGTTCCGAAAAAGGGCGAGGCTACGAACCATGCGAATAACCGACCCACTGCAATATGCTCTGCGATCTCTAATAAACTGCACAACGAATTACTCAGTGATCGACAATACGGTTCCGTAGGAGATCCACGGGTGACTTAATGGCGGTTCCCTCTAAAAAGTGGAATAATTGTATTCACCTTTTCGGGGTGAGTAAGGTTGTAGCTTATGATATTTCAAAGGCCTTTGACTGAGTGTGGCATGAAGCCCTTGTTTCAAAACTAATTGTAAATAATAATAATAGTTTGGCGCTACAGTTCTGAATAACTTATGCCGAACTCTCACACCACTTTGAGCTGTGCGTGTGTTATTTGTACTCAAAGTGGTGGGACCTGCAGGTTAATGACGAATCCGAACGGCGGGTGAGAGCTTTTCATAGGCAATGTTTTACTCCCGCCGGTTTGCCATTTACTGCCGAAAGGTAGCGCGGTATAGCAAAATGTTTTCTATGAAAAGATGTTGTTAGCCTCAGTCCAGGCTTGAACATGGAACTTTTCGGCTCACAGTCCAACGCACTAACCACTGAGCTACCGACGCTACAAATTCCATTTGGATCCAATTTTGTCTGTTATTTCAGACAACTTAGGGTCTTCCCTCAATATGGGCTCTGTGGATATTGCGCAGTCAGCTGCTCTTAACGTTCTGAGCATATCAATTTAATGCGACCTCAGTTGGAATGATCACATATTCGATGTGTCGAAAGAATCAGTTTTTCTGAAACGGTGTAAGACATACTTCACTTCTTATGACCGTAGGGTGTTTAAGCCTGTTTTATAGGTATTACAATGGTAAATGTTCCTGGGAAATACATGACATGATTCCACCAGGTCGTGTGTTCTCTAGTTCTAATAGGACATCGTAGTCCACTCGGTTCTCAAGAGAAGTACGCATTACAGAGATAATTCGTTCTTCAGTCGCACGATATGTTTGTAGAATAATCTTCTTGCGTCTGTTTTTCCCGACATTTTTAATATTGAGAAATTTAAAGCAAACATCCACCGACACTACTCCAGAGCGGGGATGCCTCATTCGTTTCAAGGTTATTCTACCGAACCAATGCAAGCGGACAATGGAAAACCTCCTAACGTAAAAGCTCAGCCTATTAAAATATCTCACTCCACCGGATTTGGCATTAAACTGTGATTTTAATTTTATAGGAAATTTTTTCCTGATGTACTCATAAATATTCACACAGAAAATTCTTGTGGAAATTTAATTTTTAAAAGCCTTATGCAGGTACATGAGGATATTACTAAAAGATGTATCTGCAAAGCAAAAGCTCAGAGATACTGGTAACAAGTGGAGAAGAATTTTAGAAGGATGTATTGAATATCCTATTAAATAAACTTAAAACAATGTCGTTCTTCCTATATTTTTGTAATGTATGTTTGGTTTGGCCAAACAAATTTGTTACAAATTTTTGGGGCACGAAGTTGTTAAAATTACTTGGAAGCTTTATTCAGAAACATGAGGATATTGTTAAAGAATTTGTATGCTGCATAAGGAAAAAAGAAGTTCATAAGTTTTGGTAACAAGTGAGTATGGATTTAAATAGTATTACATCTGTCAAATTTTAATTGGAACAAAGTAAAAAAAATGTCCTACAGCTCAATGGGACCTAAAGTTTAATGTCGAATACGAAAGGTGGGGTGAGATATTTCCATTTTTACTCTCGGAGGTTTTTCATAGTCTGCGAGAGGTCTGGTATATCAAAAGATTGAATGTTTTGTTTATGTTCGAACCACCGACTTTTCGATTAGTCTAAGATATCTACCTGAACCACAAATAAAAATATAAATTTTCGGCATTAAAAGAAGCGGTCATTCAATTTCATTGCGCAAGAAGGGATCTATTGAACGTTTTAAAATGATATTAGTTTGGCCGTACATATTTGATGAGAATGGGCCGAGTTCTATTACAATTTTAGTTGTGCGTGTTACATTTCTACTAAAATTGGTGGGATCTACAGATTGATGCCGAATCTGACCAACGGACTGAAGGCTTTTCATAGTCAATGATATACTCTTCTAGGTTTGCCATGGGCTGCATTCAGCGACCTCAGCAGTTGTGGAATTGTTGAATGGCATGATACCCTCAACATGTTTACTGAGCGGTCGCCATTTTTTCCAGCAAGAAATTTTTACGCTATATTTGCCCTGCCTTTTTTATCTATCGATGACATTCGAACTCAAATATTTATAAATAAAAATGGAATTTAGATTGGAAAATATGTTTTCAATCAATTAAAGAATTGTATGTAACTTTAATAAAATATTTATAATAAATTATTTTGTAAATTGACAGCTGAGGTAACGGTGCATTCAATAAAATTGAGCGATTAGTTAGTGAGCAATCTCGCAGCTGTTGAGGTCGCTGAATGCAGGCATTGACTGCCGAGGTAGCGTTGGATAGAAAAATGTTTTTCTATGACAAGATGTTGCAGTGAAAAACCCGAGCCCATTCTGCTCGTAGTCCAATGTCCTAATCAATCGAGTAACTGACGCGAAGGTATCAGTAATTCACATCGTATAGCTTCTTGCTCTAATCGAAGGAGTATTGACTTTACCAAAAGAAATGGAATGCAAGAGCCTGCAACGGATCAACAAACATCAATAGAGGAGCAATTGGAATCCAGCAAAGTATTTCAGAAGTGAAGTACGTTATTGACATTAGCAAGTACACATATCATTACAACAGATAACAGAAGAAAATAATAAAATTGAAATAAAATAAGATTAATAAAAAACCAGTTGGGAAAATTAGATCACATGGAAAATTTTATAGTAGGGACATTTTATAGTATGTGTTATTATGATAGTTAGAATTATTAAAATTATAGTTGGTCTAAGCCGACTATAAATACCCTACACATATGTGTGGTTACCATTCAAAGTGGTATATAGGTCACCAGGGTATAGTCCTGAAAATAACAACAAACATTCAATCGCTGAAGAATTTCCATTCATTTAATACCCTTGTTTACAAATGGGTAGGTGTACCGAATTTCGATTTTTTTTTAGAACCACAAGTCGTTTCGCGGGAAAACTTTATTTCCATGTATTTGAGCATGAAGTCAATATATAATTGACCAAAAAAGTTTACATAAGCACGTATACAGCAAAAGTGATTTGTAGATGTAAATTTTATATGAGTTATTTGAATATAAATGGATCACAGGTCACAATGGGTCAATTTTTTCGCACATACAGCATAGATATATAAGTACTCTAAATTATAAGTTGCATTTATCTAACTCTAAAATTTTTTAAGTAGTAGGGATTTCAACAGACAAACAGACGGACATAGATAAATCGACGCAGGAGGTCATGCTGATCAAAAATATACATACTTTTCCTTACCGGAGATGCTACCTTTTGGGTGTTACAAACGGCGAACTAAACTGAATATACCCTTTCACTCTTAGTGTATGGTATAAAAAATACATACAGCACTCAGACAGGGTTAAATCCATTATGCTCTGACCCAGTTCCTTGGATTTTAATGATACTTCTTAGATTCATTATTGAATCTAAGAATCTAAGCTATTGTGTGATAGAGAGTGAAGCTGATTCTCTCTCATCACGTCTGTGCCAAAGATCTGCCTTCTAATTCTAGAAAATGCTGGACAGTCACTCTGTGCTCTGTGGTGCCAGTTTCTTCGTAGCAGGCAGAACATAAGGCGCTTTCGGCCAGGCCGATTGCGTTCATGTGTTTTTCACATGCGTTGTGTCCCGTTAGAAGTCCCGTCAGTTTTCTGCACTCCTTTCTACTTAAGGAAAGTAGAAACGAGGCCGATCTTTTGGTTATCGTCGGTGTCATGAGCTTGGAGAATCTGCATTTCGTCTCATTCAGCCATCTGCTCTTGTGAGTAGAGGCGACCCAAGAGCTGATGGCGATGGTACATGCAGGCAGTCCAAACACAGGTTCTGGTCCAAATGGATTATCCTCAGATCGAGCGCGTGCTAGTTCGTTAGATGTTTCATTGCTCGAAACTCCTTTATGAGCCGGCACCCAAATCAGTTTCAGTGTATTGTATTTACCAACACAATTGAGACGTGATCTGCATTGACGTACAATTTTGGATGTGATGACCGGGTTGTTCAAAGCCATAAGAGCAGCCTGACTATCGCGCCAAACTGAGCTCTGTTCTGCCATCTATTATCCGCAATGTAGTCCATAGCCATAAGTATAGCATGAACTTCGGCTTAAAATAAAGAGGCATTGTCGCCTAAGGCAAAGTGAAGTCTGCGGTCATCCGGTTCCACAAACACTTCAGATCCCTGATCGGTTCTGGAGTCGTCGGTGAAAATGCGGTGTGACCCCCTACCTGGCTCACAGTCAGGCGTTAACCAGTCTTGAATGTCAGGTTGGCAAACCTCAAAATTTCGTCTTGGTAATATTTCTGTTATCATTGCATCGGAGGGCATCTCCAGTAGACAGGTGTCTAATGGAGTGGTTCCAACAGATTACCGATGCATATATCATCGGTCTTATCATTGCCGTGTAAATCCATAAGGTTTTGCCCGGCGATAGTCCCCATGTCTTCCCAAACATACCTCTGCATTGCCAGAAGGCATTCAATTCTCGCGAAATTTTATTTTCAACATGTTTTGTCCAAAGTAGTTTACTATCTAGAATTACGCCCAGATATTTTACTTCGTTAGACAGAGGAATGGGAACACCCTTAAGTAATGGTAGAGATAATTCTGTCATTATCCAATCCCTGTTTTGTGAGGGTTGACGGAAAGTCCGTTTGCAGTACACCAGCTCTCAATTCGGTTCAATGAGTTTTGTGTTTTAACACAGACCTCATTGAGGGAAAAGCCTGTGGCAAGAATGGCAACATCGTCTGCATATGCCTGGGAATAGACACCAGGTCCATCAAGACCATTGAGCAGAGTGTCAACCAGCATAAACCAGAGCAGGGGGAGAGAACGCCTGCTTGAGGACCTCTATTCACCCGTGTCATAATATACTGACCGCACTCCGCCTCAGAAGTGATGGTCCTAAACATTAGCATTGACATTAGCCATTTGACCAATGTTTCATCTATTCCATGCCTTCTAGTTGCGTCACACATTACGTCAAAAGTCGCATTATCAAAAGCACCCTCGATGTCAACAAATGTGTGCGATCCGGCCAACCAGATGTTGCAATGCTGTATCACAGGATTTCCCACGTTGGTAGGCATGTTGTCTTGACGAAAGTGGGTACTTTAACAATGATGTTTTTCTGATGTGCAACTGAACTAGTCTTACTAGACACTATAGTATGAAGAACATCATACTAATGGGTCTGAAGCTCTTGGCTATGGAATAGTCTTCTCTTCCTACTTTAGAAATTAAGGCTACTTTAACTAATCGCCAGGATGTCGGAATGAATGCCCATGCGAGACTTGCTCTAAAGATCATCTTTAGGCATGGTAGCAATTGGGTTATACCTTCCTGTAGCATGACTGGGTAAATGCCATCCGGCCCAGGTTACTTGAAGCCATCAAAAGAGGCCACTGCGTTTTGGATAGCTTCATCGTACACAACCAGTCTGGCAACCTGCCAGTCATGTTTTGTCACATTTGAGTTGTTATTGCAGTCACCAGTACTGGGATTACGAAGTGGCCCTATGTGGATTTGATTTCCCGGAAAGTGAGTCTCAACTAGCACACTGAGTGCCTCTGTGTTAGACTGAGTATACGAGCCAACAGGTCTCCGAAGTGAGTCCAGTCGGGCAGTTCGGTCACTTTTAAGAAACTTGACCAATCGGCTAGTCTCACCGCAGGATTCGATTCTACTGCAGAAGTCTTTATAAGAAACACTTTTCGATTTACGAATTAGTTTCTTATATTCTTTCTGCTTAGTTCGATAGAGAAGCCTCCTTAGGGCCCTATTTAGAAGCTTTCTGGAATCCTTGGGCAAGGTTTCATAACAAGCGTTTCACCAAGGAATGGGAGGTCTAGATAACGTTTTTCGGACCGATCATGTTCGTACTGAACTAGAATTTATGACATCGTTCATAACTTGAACGGACGTCTCAATACTTTCGTTGACAGGAATAGTGAGGGAATTCTCAAATTCATTTCTAAAGCTTTCGTTTTTCTGGGATTTCTCACCGTCATAGAAGGCAGCACCTCACGGTCAGTATGAAACTTTATATACCTGTGGTCCGATAAAGAATCTTCTTTAAGAACCTTCCAGTTTAAGATTAACTCTCTCAGTCTACAGTTAGATAAAACTAGGTCAATCACTTCCTGTCTTCTTAGTAGTCACAAACGTAGGTTTATTACCAGATTGGAAGTCATGATGAAGTCAAAGAGTCTGGTACCTCGTGCGTTGCGTTTGCTGCTAGTGCCTTTTTGTCACAGCAAAGAATAAGGCTAGTCTCCTTAAGATCACAGTACTGTATGATCTCATCAATTGTCAAAGCGTGGTTACTAAAAAGTAATTTTTGTTACCGCCCTTCCAGCGTTTAATTCAATTGCATCTTCAGCAATCTGTGTGATTACTGACTGCGTCTGTTGTTGAACGCGCTTTTCTGAAGCCGTATTGACTGTCTGAAAGCCCATCCGCTTCCTCAATTGTAACTCCAGTCGATTGCATATAATGCGCTCCAATAACTTTCCTGTCGAGTCAAGCATGCATAGCGATCGGCATGCAGATGGCTCACCCGGTGGTTTGCCTCCCTTTGTGAGCAGCACCAGCGTTTGGAGTTTCCGGACCTCGCTCTGATTTTCCATCCGTTCGTTTCGATGCCCTTGTTCTGAGCACGTAGGCAGGCAAGCACTTCAGCTGTTTTCCTCATAGGAACAGGTATCCAGCTCGCCTGCGTTTGGGTTCGTCCCCACTAAAAACAGCGCGATTAGACCAAAGGGGGGGTTTAAGCAACTGATGTGGCAATCCAATCGAAATTGGCTTAATATGAACATAGCACCTTCATGATGCTATCACTCGTCACATAGCTTTTTGCGTTTGCACTGACACCGCCGGTGCTGACTAGCCGCCAAAGATGATTTGTTTTACTTCTGCATCATTATTCTTTTGTTCCTTCCCCAGTTTGCCAATAATCGCAACCGAAAGAGCTTTGCGAGCAGTATTGCAATATGATACTACTTGCTTACCTCTACCAGTGTATGTTGAGGGCATTACATCCTCAGCCGATCCCGAACATGAAGCGCCAGTGCTCTTGCTTGTGAAAGCAATATCACTGGAGACTGTCGAGTTCTGGGAGTTACGGGATTTCGCAGTAGCCGTGAAGGTTTTAAACTTCTTACCATTGCCCTTCTCAGTTGCATTGGCAGCCACCAGAGCAGTATCGAATGGTCCGGCTTCAGTCGGAGTAACCTCCACCGATCTATCGCGTTTTGCTGTGGTAGCCGGGGAAGAGAAAGCTCCAGAGTCACCTTTGGTCTTTTCAGCCTCTTTGCGATCTCTCGCTTTATTCTTCCTTCTTCTACTCACCTGTGCATCGGACAACCTGACCTCTGCACTCAAAGATCCGGATCCGGTCTCCAAGGGAAGTTTAGCTTCCAGTTGGGCTTCGGTCTCTCTAGTATTAGATGCTGCAAAAACACCACTTTCCTTCAATCGACCCATGTTTCCAAATACGTGAAAATTAAAGCAATTTTATAATCTATTACATTCCTATTTTTTCTACATAAATTAGAAATTTAAAGCGTGAATACTATTTTAAATAAAAGCTCAATATGCTAATTTTCCATTTTTATTTCGTTTCTTAACTATAGCACACAACAACAAAAATGCTGAAAACCGTGTATAATTGTGTTTTTCTAACAAATTTATTTTTTTATTAACTAGTAATGCCTCATTTAGCTTGATTACATTCAAATATTCTGTTATTCAAAAAATGTATTAATTTTTTTAATAAATTACCTTCCATCACTTCCAACTCCCTTAAAATTGCATTTTTATACCCCACACTAAGAGTGAAAGGGTACATTCAGTTTGGTACACTGTTTGTAACACCCAGAAGATAGCATCTCCGGTATGAAAAAGTATATATTCTTGTTCAGCATGACCTCCTGAGTCGGTTTAGCGATGTCCGTCTGTCCGTCTGTATGTCTGTTGAAATCCCTACAACTTAAAAAATTGAAGAGTTTGATAAATGAAACTTATTATTTAGAGTACTTATATACCTACGCTGACCATTTATATTCAAATAGCTCATGTAAAATTTACATTTCAGTTCCATTTTACTGTATAAGAGCTTAGGTAAACTTTTTTGGCCAAATATATATTGACTTAATGCTCGAAAACATGGAAATAATGTTTTCCCGCGAAACGACTTGTGGTTCCCAAAAAAAAAATCGAAATTCGGTACACCTAATAATAATATAATAGTTCGGTACTACAGTCCTACAAGAACTTATGCCGAGCTCTCTCACCATTTTGAGCTGAGCGTGTTATATTTGTACGGCGAACGGCGATTGAGAGCTTTTCATAGGCAATAGTATTACTCTCGTAGGTTTGCCATTTACTGCCGAGAGGTAGCACGGTATAGAAAAATGTTTCTATGAAAAGATGTTGTTAGCCCCAGTCCAGACTTGAACCGGGGATCTTTCGGCTCGCAGTCCAACGCACTAACCACTGAGCTACCGCGGCAAATGGGTACATCTACCTATTTGTAAATATGGGTATCAAATGAATGGAAATTCTTCAGCGATTGAAAGTTTGTAGTTATTTTCTGGATTCGTATACCCTGGTGACCTATATACGACTTTGAATGGTAACCACACATATGTGTAGGGTATTTATAGTCGGCTTAGACCGACTATGATTTTGATAATCCTAACTAATATAATAACACATACTATAAAATGTCCCTACTTTAAAATTTCCCATGTGATCTAACCTTCCCAACTGGTTTTTGATTGTATCCAACCTCTAGTTCCGTACTTGTGTGAATTGCGGCATTATCCTGCTGAAAAATCCATTGTTTTGTAAATTGTTGTTGTTAAAAAAAAGCAAACTAGTACTTTAATGTAATCGATTTTATGAAACAACCTTCATTTCCAATGCACCACCTACCGTAAATGCTCCCAATACGATTAAAGAACCACCGCCAAAATTTCTCGCAGAGAAATATTCAGTTTCCTTTCATAAATCAAGCCAATATTCATTATAGGCGTCGAGACCATAAAAAACACAGTAAGGCTGATAAAATGTAATATAAGTTACAAACCTTAGACCAATCTGCTTGCAAATTATTTTTAGCAAATCGTGGCGAGCAATTTTATGGCGCTATAGCAATCGTGGCACAGTCTCTAATTTGTTGCGACAAATATCTAGGGCCTCCTTAATCACTCTCCAAACTTTCGATTTGGAATTTTTTTTTTGGTAAGAGTAACAACCAGTTGTGCACCATTTAGTGCAGAATTGCTAGATTTTCTAACAATTTTTCGACATTCTCGTTGAGAAAGCTTTCGCTTTGCACCTCCACGCCTTTTTTAAGATTAGTATCCGGATTTGATAAAAAATTGTAAAGAACGTTACTACTTCTATTATTTTTTTTACTAATTTCAGTTATACTTATATATTCCTAGTTCATAGGAATCATTTTGCCTTATTCATTATCAGTTAATTTGGAACCTGGTGGCATTTTTGAAAGTAAGCTAATATTTTATTATTTATAAAAAAGTTAAATGAAAATACTAGTTTTTCTTTTTTAAAAGTACTTTTTTCAAATGTTCATTGTAACAAAACGCCAAAACCAAATTAAATGGGAAAGGGAAATAATGTTTTCTATATTATATTTTTATGTTACAGGATGCTCAACAATCTGAAATGATCATATTTGTAAAAAACTGAATATATAAAAAATATATATATAATATATGTATATGTATATATATATATATATATATATATATATATATATATATATATATATATATACAAAAAGGGTTTTTCAATAAGAGCGCTACACATGTTTTTTTATTTGCTATTCGAAATTATTGAATGAAAAACGAAATAAATATCGAATGCACAAATTTAGTTATTTTATTCTGTAAAAATTCAATAATTATTTTTTATATAAAGAATGAATTATTTTATTCATCAGTTTTTTATTATTTAAAATAAAAATATCCTTTTACTGATATGGCACGATGAATAACAACAGATTTTAGTTATTTTAATTCATTTATTAAATAAATCTTCGTTTAGTTTTACAGTCAAATTATTGTTTAAATTATATTTCGATAAATTGTACCTATGTTTGTATAAAATGTATGGAAGTGCGCTAAGCGATCGTGCGGAGACTGCGTAAATAAATTTACGTAACATTGAAAGAAGATAGGTCACTTGTCACATACTGTAACTTAGGAAATAGTTAACTTACCGAAACCATATAAACGGCCATGTAAATTTTATAAAAATGAGCAAAAGTAAAGATATTAAAAATGTTATTATTAGGGTGACCATAGGTAGATAATAATCATAATATCAGTAAAATAGAATTATCTCAATAACTCCCTTTTTTAAAAATTAAAAATGGCTTGATCTAGTGCGTCTCGTGCGTGAACATTGTAAAGCTAAATTGTAGAAATTCAGAAGTTGATATAAGTGATTATTCTTTAAGTTGTTATTTAATTAAATAAAATTAATTAATACTATTTGAAATAATACTAGGTAAAAAATATATGTGTGTTTTTATTTTATACACAATCCAGCGATACGAACTCGTAGAACAGTTTTCCGTAGACTGGATTTTCGTAACATTGGTGTCAGAAGTGTGATTGTGATACAAAATGATTAAATTGGAACAGCTTAAAGTCGACCAGGTAAAGAAGGAGCTGGCGAGTCGTGATCTTAGAACTGTTGGTACGAAAGTAGAGCTACAGAAGCGCCTAATGGAGGAATTGAGCATGAGTTTGAAGTAGAAGCTGCAGCATCATCGTCAAAAAATTAAGATACTGAGCAAAAAGTACAGTCCCAAAGTTTTTATATGAAATATTGCACGCGTATGCAGCGGACGTCGAGAGGCTTGCGCATTTGTCGTATGCAGATTCAATGAGTGATTGCATAGAAAAGTGCAAGATCGATGCATTTCTTGATGGCATACGTGATCCGGAACATGATAGATAGAAAACCGAATAGTTTAACTGTCGAAGGACTCATTGATTGTACATCATATATGGTAACATTGGATACGGTAGCTTCACACTCAATAATAAGAAGTAACCTTGTTAGGGACGAAGTAGAGCCGCTTATAGGAATAAGATTACAAACTGCTACCGGTGAAGATACCCCTATCAGAGAAAAGATTACGAAGAAAATCGCGATTGGTACTACTACAGTTATGCATGATTTTATAGTGGGATAAATAGTGGATGAAATAATACTTGGCATGGTAAGGAATGGTTTCACACTGGATTTAACAAGAAAAATCTTAAGTTATGCCAACACGGAGATTCAACTAAACATAGATTGTGACAAGGGCCCGAAAATTAAACAAGTTATTGCTCATAAAAATAGAAAAATACCCCCTAAATCGGAAGCAGTAGTATGGCGAAATTAAATGGGGATTGTGGAATAAGCAAGTTGAGGGTTATTGAAGCGAATGATGAGCAAATTAGCAAAAGTAATATAATTGTTGGAAGAACACTTGTTGAAGCGGCGAAAGACAAAATTGTACCCATAAGAGTTCTCAATTTGGAAAATTCGCCAAAATTAATCAAAAAAGGAACAGTGATAGGCAAGTATCAGCAGGCATCAGCAATTATAAATTGCGAGGCAAATCCATCAAGGGACTATGCCACACTACAAATAGACCAGCAATCTACTCAAAATCTTATAAATGAGTGGACGAAAGATTTGACTGGTAAAGAAAAGTATAAAGTGCAACAATTAATTAATAAATATTGGTATGTATTCACCAAAAGGATGCCAGAACTGCCATTGTAAAACATCGAATAGGCACTGGTGATTCTAACCCAATTCGTTAAGCATCAAGAAGAGTACTACTTGCAAAAAGAGACGAAGTATCACAGTTGGTTGAAGAAATGAACACAAATGGCGTGGTGATATCATCTGAGAGTCCATGGAGTTCACCAGTATTATTGGTGAAAAAGAAGGATGAAAGTACTCGGTTCTGCGTTGATTACCGAAAACTTAATGATGTCACCAAGAAAGATAGTTATCCATTACCCAGAATCGATGACACCTTGGATACACTATCTAATGCTAAGTGGTTTTCCACGTGGGACTTGCAAAGCGATTACTGGCTAGTAGAAATCGATAAGAAAGATCGAGAGAAGACCGCATTCAGTACTGGCGATGGATTGTGTCAATTTTTGGTAGTGTCGTTTGGACTATGTAATGCCCCAGCAACATTCGAGAGGAAGTATTCCTTCGATTGGAAAGTGCGGGTCTACAACTTAGCCCAAAGAAATGCTCACTTTTCAATAAAGAAGTCAAGTATCTGGGTCATCGAGTTACCACGGAAGGAGTGCATACCGATGAAGATAAAATAGTTGCAGTAAAGGAGTGGTCCAGACAGCAAAACCTACATGACCTACGAAGTTTCTTGGGTCTATGTACATACTACAGGCGATTTGTTCCAGGTTTTGCCAATGTTGCTAGCAGTCTTCACGAGTTAACAAGAAAGAATCGCGCATTTTAATGAAGCAATGATCAAGAAATGGCGTTTTTGAAATTAAAGGATCTGCTGTGCTCGGCACCAATTCTTGCGTATCCAATTCCAGGTGAGAAATTTATACTTGATACGGCTGCGAGTGGATACAGAATCGGCGGAGTTCTCTCTCAAGTGACCAATGGACAAGAAAAAGTGATCGCATACTACAGTAAAACCTTATCCAAGCCCGAGCGAAATTAATGTCTCACCAGGAGGGAGCTTCTTGCTGTAAACGAAAGTGCGAAAAATTTCCACAAATATCTATACGGGCAACAGTTTCACTTGAGAACCGATCAGCACTTAGATGGTTACTTCAGTTCAAAGACCCAGAAGGCCAAATTGCGCGTTGGATAGAACTATTACAGAGCTACGATTTCACCATCGAACATTGGAAAGGAGGACATCATGGAAATGCAGATGCTATGTCACGGCGACCGTGTAAACTGGAATGCAGACATTGCTTAAGAGCTGAAGGAAAGGCAGACATTCTTGTAATTTGCTTGCTGAATGTTTTACCTGAAGAAAAATGGACTCCGGACCAAATTCAAATTTATCAAAAGAAAACCATCATGGGAAGATATAGCTGCCGACAGTCCAATAACTTAAGCTTACTGGGCACAGTGGCAGAGCTTAAAGCTACAAGATGGTTGCTTATATCGCGTATGGGAAAATGAAGATGGCACATCCGCTCGAAGTTTGATTATTGTTCCAAATTAAAAAGTAAAAGAGGTATTAGCGGAAAACCATGGTGGATCTAGTAGAGGTCATTTAGGTATAAATAAAACGGTCGAAAAAGTAAAGAAACATTTTTATTGGGTTGGATGTCAGAGTCAGTCACCGATTATTCGCAGTTGTCCGCAATGTGTACCAGCAAAAGGACCAACAGTCAGAAGTTGCGGCAGGAGGCATCAGTACAACGTGGGAGCACCATTCGAGCGTATTGCCATGGATGTCGCCGGGCTGTTTCCAATCAGTGATGCGAGTAATAAGTATGTGCTTGTCGTCATCGACTACTTCAGCAAGTGGCATGAAGTGTATCCCATGACGAATGAAAAAGCCGCAACAGTTGCGGATGCATTAGTTAACAACTGGGTAAGCCGCTTTGGAGTACCATTGGAATTGCATTCAGATCAAGGACAAAATTTTGAGTATGCAGTATTTAAGGAAGTATGCAAAGTCCTCAAGATACACAAAACGCGAACAAAGCCATTGCACCCGTAATCTGATGGCATGGTGGAGAGATTCAATTGGACTTTGGAAGAGTATCTCAAAAAAGTGGTTGATAAAAATCAAAAAGATTGGGATACACACATACCACTATTTCTCATGGCTTATCGAACGGCGGTTCATGGCACCACAGTTGCCGTGGAATCAGCCTACTCAATATCGCATACAAGGTTCTATCGAGCGTATTATGTGAAAGACTGAAGCCCATCGTCAACAGACTGATTGGACCTTATCAGTGCGGCTTCAGACCTGGAAAGTCCACCATAGACCAGATTTTCACATTGCGCCTAATCCAGGAAAAGACCCTAGAAAAACAGATCGACACCTACCACCTATTAGTCGACTATAAAGCCGCCTTCGACACTCCGATAAGGGAACGATTATACGCCGCAATGTCTGAGTTCGGTATACCTGCGAAAATTATAAGGCTTTGCAGGATGACCCTGAGCAACACACGTTGCTCAGTGAGAATAGGAAAAGACCTCTCCGATCCATTTCATACCGAACGAGGTTTCAGACAAGGTGACTCCCTATCGTGCGACCAATAACTTAAGCTTACTGGGCACAGTGGCAGAGCTTAAAGCTACAAGATGGTTGCTTATATCGCGTATGGGAAAATGAAGATGGCACATCCGCTCGACGTTTGATTATTGTTCCTAATTAAAAAGTAAAAGAGATATTAGCGGAAAACCATGGTGGATCTAGTAGAGGTCATTTAGGTATAAATAAAACGGTCGAAAAAGTAAAGAAACATTTTTATTGGGTTGGATGTCAGAGTCAGTCACCGATTGGATTCACAGTTGCCCGCAATGTGTACCAGCAAAAGGACCAACAGTCAGGAGTCGCATCAGGATGTATCAGTACAACGTGGGAGCACCATACGAACTTATCGCCATGGATGTCGCCGGACCATTTTCAATCAGTGATGCGGGTAATAAGTATGTGCTTGTCGTCATCGACTATTTCAGCAAGTGTTCTGAAGTGTATCCCATGCCGAATCAAGAAGCCACAACAGTTGCGGATGCATCAATTAACAACTGGGTAAGCCGTTCTGGTGTACCGTTGGAATTGCATTCAGATCAAAGAAGAAATTTCGAATCTGCTGTATTTAAACAAGTATGAAAAGTCATCAACATACACAAAACAAGAACGTACACTTTGCACCCTCAATATGATGGCATGGTGGAGAAATTCAATCGGACTTTGGAAGAGTATCTCAGAAAAGTGGTTGATAAAAATCAAAAAGATTGGGATACACACATACCACTGTTTCTCATGGCTGATAAGACGTAGGCCAGATACGACTTGCGCACAAATTCAGAAGGAATTAACGGAAGGAGAACTTGTTTTGCTCTATAACCCACAAAGAAATAAAGGCTTATCCGATGTCGTGTATCGAATTCAGAATACTGCAGGCGTTAGACGAAAAATGACAGTAGTACATTAAGAAAGGTTGGCGCCGTATAGAGAGAGAAAGGATTAACATCTGTTTGCCCCATAGTGTAAGCAATCAACAATAATAAATGAGACGCAAGGCAATTCAGCGCACTATGCAATGTGTAAGAAAGAGACGAAAGATCATTCAACGCACTAAGCAATGTGCGAGAGAGAGATGGAAGATCAGCTCATTAAATGACATGAGTGCGAATGTAATGCAAATAGAATGCGTCATTCACGAAACGAGTAGAAGGTTCTCGAAACATGTCGATGCTTGTCGAAACGTGTCCAACTGATGCTTGCAATTCAGCAGTTGATGTAAGTGATTATTCTTTAAGTTGTTATTTAATTAAATAAAGTTAATTAATACTAGTTGGAATAATACTAGTTAAAACCAAATATAAGTGTATTTTTATTTTGAACACAATCCAGCGATTCGAACTCGTAGAACAGATCTCCGTAGACTGAATTTACAATTTAACAATATATTGTAATTACTAAAAAACAATATTTTCACAGGTACATAAACCATTGTGTTGTTTACTGAAAGAATGTCTACGACATATTAATAATTGAAAAAGAACATGTTGAGGATTTTTGACTTAATGACCTTGACTAACTTAAGTTACTGTCTTATATATTAGTAATATGGGAGATTCCACGTCAGATCAACCGAAGGTTTGGCAGCACCATCTCAGAAATTAATGAAATTTAGTAGGGTGGTTTTATTACTTTAAATTAAGAAAAACTCAAAATTTCCTAACTGCAGTGTTTTCAGAGATATGAGTCCTTGAAATATGAAAAACTCTCAAAAAATGCACATAGTTGCACTAGCTTAACTTACTGTAACTTAGTAAATAGTTAACTTACAGAAACCATATAAACGACCATGTAAAGGATATAAAATATTAAAATCTTTAACATTAGGGTGACCATAGGTAGATATTAATCATAATATTATTAAAAAAGGATTATCTCAATATCGCGACTAAAAAACATATGCCAATAAATAAAATAAATACTTATAGGCTGATCAACGGAAATACATTAAAATTGATTTAAATTATTACTATTATATTAGCTCTGTTCCCGTGGCGTGTGATCTAGAGCTACAGGTCTATTTTCTATACAAAACTGCCAAGTTTTATCTTAAAAAAATAGTTGGCAACATTTTCATATTTGACGAAACTAAAATTATTTTAAAATTTGTTTTGAAATTTCAAACATAAAAAAAGTGTTTATCAGATTTGCTGTGATTTTGACCATTCAACATTCAAAATCATGGTCATAGCCGTGCCGCATCTTGAAATGCCAACAAGCGACACCATTGCGTGTTATATACTTTTTTTTTCTGTGGAACAATCTTCTTGTCCAGCTCTTGTCTGAGACTCCAACAAACTGGATATGCAAATATAGTTCAAAAGTTGTTTTTGGTGGAAGAATTTGTTTAAGTAAAGCCAATTACTGTTAATACCAGATAGTGGCTGTTTGTGAAATTTCCAATTCATCCGTAAAGTACTGAACTCAAAATAGAAACAATAGATGGAAATAAAATTATTATGTATAAATAAAATATGTGTAATAAAATAAAAGTTTAGGTTTATAATATGTAATGTAATTTAAAAATAGCGAAAAACGAATATTGTATAAAGAAGATATTAGCACCAAATTTACTATTTTTACATTAAAATTAAATGTAAACATAAATATGTTTACATGTAAATAAAATGTTTTTCACATTCAAACATATATATGTATGCAAGGACGCCGAAAATTATTCATTCTGAACATAAATATGTTATTATAATAATGTTTGGCAATGAAATAATACTTTTGTTTGCATAAAACTCCAAAGATATATGTAATGCCTGCAAAATGATGTTTGGGAGAGCCCTTTTTTTTAGCTGCGTGCGTGGACTTCATTTCTGAGGGAGTTCGACCTTACCGGCCCAAGAAGATTTTATCATTTCAACATCGCTCATCTTAATTTTTCTATAATTTAATGTGAATTTGTGAAACGCCACGAGTTAAATAAAAAAGGACTGAGCACTAAATAAAATAGGAAAATTTCCGAGCAATTTAGTGTTTTTGATTTTAACTGAAGATAATTAGGACGATAAGGGCACACCCCATAAAGAGCACCACTTCACATTCAGCCTTATCGTGAAGACTTGGGGAATATTCTATTCCCTCGGAATTTTTTGTTCACAGGTTAATTTTTTAGGTATCGTCAATCTCCCAGGAACAGCAATTCCTCCGGAATTTTGTTCGAAATTCGAATGCAGTTTTACAATATGGCCAGATTTTTTTTAATGCGTTTTTTTGGTTATCTTTATCATTTCAGATAATAAACTTTTAAAATAATAGATCAGATATAAAATATGTATACAGATCTTTATTATTTGCAGTTAACTATACTTATATGCACAATTTTCACATTTTTTTTGACTCAATAAAAGTTTAATTTGCAATTAGAACTGAACATCAGGCAACGCTAAATCAGCTGTTTTGCCATATGTCAAACAGTGTTGTTGGATAAAATTGCGTTGTGTTGTGAAAATAAATATTGAAGTTCAAATTATGTTAAACTGCAATTAAAAGTATATAAAATGACTCTTAATCGTAGTTTTTCATTTAAGAAAATGTTGTGATTAGATTGCGTTCATTTTTCAAGAGTTAAAAAAAAATTAAGATATTCCCCAGCCGGTGAAGTTTTTGCAGTGGTGAATATATCTGTAATTTATTTGTGCAGAAATATGTAAATAACTTTTATTTAAATAATTTTGGTGCTATCCATAGATATTTGTTAACATATTATAAATAAAAGTTTTGTTTTTAATTAATTCTTTTCCCCGATGAAATGGCGGAATTTTTTCGGCGAAACAGGGGTAATTTTTCCTCCAAAATGTTGTTCATGATACATAGTTTTTTTAAGGAAACATTTTTTCGCTTTTCGAATATTGTTCACGATACCTATTTTCCACCAAGGGTAAAAATTCCCTGAGGAATTTTATTCATGATAAGGCTGATTATGTTTATGTTTTTGCTCCGCCCGGTAATGTGCAGTTGACCATTTGTAAGCTTAGTTAACATAAACATGGAATGAGTCCTAAAAAACTGCAGCACACATACATGCAAGTTTCTCATCCCCATTTAATAAAAATATTTTATTTCAAATTCGGAATGAACTGCAGTTTTTCGGTCACTTCAAAAACAAATAAAACTAACTACTTAACGACCGGTCGGCCACCCGGATCTTCTTGAACGCTGTCGGATTATTGAACTCAGGACTTTTGAAGTCCTTCGCATGTTGTTTTTTTAGCATTGGGCAGTAAAGAATAGTTCTGCCTAAATTTGAAAATAATGAATTTTTAATTAATTTTTGTGTAGATGTCACGGAAATACCAAAAATGCCAGATGAGCAGTGCTACCAAGTTTTCCAAAAAAACCGTTGGCGTTCCCGTGAAACAGATCTGGTTCAACTGCCACGGGAACACAGCTATTAATTGACTCTAATTTACAAAAATTGCTACGTATTTTTATATATTATCAAATTAAATTCTGCTACTAATACTTTTCTAAGTTATTTGTTTCGCAGTTCTGGCAAGGCGGGCGGCATGTTCGCGCCGCGAACGTAAACTTTTTCATCTGATGTGAACGGCGCATTATACCAAAATAAGGCGATTCATTAGAACGGTTGGCAACTCTGCCCAAAAAATTTCCAACGCATGACAGGCGCACGCATACACTCGAATAGATGAGTGAAGGAATAAACGTCAAAGGGGACATTTGACTCATGGTGCGATGGGACACTTTACTCCATTTTCAACAGTAAACCAAGTCGCACGTCGATATTCGTCCAACTTAAAACTATTTTAAATTTAACTTAAAAACTAGTCAACGTTTAACTTAAATTTATTGTAATATTTAATACTTAAAATTAGATAACAAATAATAAATTAGAACGTTGCTTAAATCTTATGCGTTTTTATGTCTCTAAGAGACAAAACGTTTTTTTAACAACCATCATCCATCGTTGGACTTTTTTAAGTAGCGATCCTGCAATAGCCGCGCTACAGGAAGTCAACGAGAGATTATTTGAAGGTTGTATATCTACGCCGTGTCCCAAGTGGACAATCGGTATAGCACTAAAACTCGATATGCCCAATTTATAAGGACGTATAAATAATTTATTTTAATTAATTATTTTTTATATCGATAGTAGCTTTAGAACAAGTTTAAATATCCAAAACAAATCTAAACGTTCAAATTTTAATGGAAAATTTGAATTAATAATAACGGTTCATTACCTTATGAGATACGGGCATTCAAAAACTTTAAACGCAATTACTTTTTCACATAACGCACTTATAATATAATGCTCCCAACGCTTAGTAGTAGTATACAGCAGTTGTTATAAGTTATTGTTATAAAAGTTGATATTTAAATAATGTTAATTAAAACTAGTTGAAATAATACTAGTTAACAACAAATATTACTGAGTTTTTCTTTTTGTACACAATCCAGATATACGAACTTGTAGATTAACTGAATTATCGTAACTCAATAAAGCCGACCTAGGGTTTTTATCAAAAACTACAACACCAAAAACTCAGTATTTTAAATGTCAAACAGAATTCGGCATGTTTTTTTTACAACAGCCTCCGCGAATTCCTTGCCTATGCTGTGTTCTGTACGAGGCCAACAAATTTTTATTATAAATTTGTATTATAAATATTCTAGATTGTGCATGTTTAAAGATTATTAAACAAGTTGGCAACCCTATGGCGGATAAGCTGCCGGTATTCACTAAATTGTTGTTGAATTGTTGCTGATTTAAAATACTTGTTAATATTAAGTAATACGTACAAAAGACGCTATAACTATTTGGAATAGTTATTTGTTAATACGAAGTGGTTTCAAGAAACATAAAATTTCTGCGAGAAAATTGTTTTAATATAACCTCAAAAATGACGTACAACAACTGTCCGTCGTGCAAAAAAGATATTCCGAAAAATCCAAGAAGTGCCGGTAATGCTGGTGATCGATGTGGCGTTTACAAATATTGGTACCACAGGACCTGCTCCAAAATATCGGATTCTTTTTACGATGTCATTGCGTCTGGCGATAAAACTGCTATATGGAAATGTACTGCCTGTTCGAAGAAACACAGTCAGCCAAGACATTGGGGAGAGTCTTGATGATCGTTTGAAAAATGGACTACAAGATATCCAATCGAAACTGCAAATATTTTGCGATAATTTAAAAGTTGATTATTCAGCGCAGCTAGCAGAGATTCGTGCGGATGTCAATCGATGCCTGCAGAAAGTTGAGCATGTAACTAAACGCATAAAACAACTCGAAGCGGAAAATGCTGGATTGTGGCGCCGGATGAATAGAGCTGATTTGGTTGTGCAAGGAATTCCTACAAATACCAAGAATTTGGAAGAGGTGGGGTGCAAGATTGCTACTGTTTTGGGTGTAAAATTGAGCCCATACGACATTGATTTATGCTATTGGTTTCGCAATAAAAATGCCATTCTTGTCAAGTTCGTATCAATAAGGCTAAGGGATAGCATTATGAAGGCATATCTTGCTATGCGCCTTCCACAGATTGTGACCACGGACATAGATTCTCGAATTTATATAAACGATCATTTGACTCAGGATGCTGCCAAAATAAACTACGTGTGCCGCCGCTTATAAAAGGCAAAACGTATTTTGAGTTTCAAATTTATAAATGGCAATGTACCTAGAGCCATTGTTAAATTTGTTGATGGAAAAGAATCAACATTGGATGTCCGTGAGTGCCTGTCTTTGATATCAAACGCACATATTGCTACGGATGCGCCTGCGCTAACTAATACAAATATTATAAACGCTGAGCATATGATTGGTTCCGCGAGCGTTGCCTCAAATATTCATGCTGAAGGTCTTGCTAGTGCGGAGGGTGTTGCTGTTGCTGAAGTCGTTGCTGTTGCTGAGAGAGTTGCTGATGGTGTTATTGGTGCGGATGTTGTTGCTGTTGTTTCTGCAGAGTCGCCGGCCGAGGGTGCACAAAACAACTTGCGATGTGGTTGCCTTACGCCAATTGCCGAATACACCGCATTATTGGATTTGTCTATGGAGGAAGATCATGATGTTTGATGCTGAGTATTACACTTATTAAATCTTTGATCTCTTTTATATTATTATTTTTGCTTTTTTCATCTTAAATCTTGAATTTATAGAATGTTTCTTGTTATTGGATTTCTTTATTAATAGTTTTATTAAACACTTTAATATCAAGTTGTATTATTTTTTTGAATTTAATATTTTTAAATCAGTGGATGCTTTCTATATGAAATTTAATATTTACCGGCAATGTTGAGCATTAGTCGATCAAATTTTCCATGAGCGTAGTTAAATTATTCTATTTATTTTTAGTTTGGTATTATGTAGTGTGCAAAATGATAACTTTTTGTTGGTATCTCAGCTTTGATGGCGGATAGTGTTTTAGGTCCAGTTGCAAGTAACAATTCGGTTTTAAAGTCTATATTAAGTGCTGACAGTTTAAATATTGGTCACATGAATGTGCAAAGCATTAAGCCATCTATTAATGAAATCAAAATTAATGAATTACGGAAGGATGTCTGATAGATATTTTTGGAGTAACTGAGACATGGCTAAAGCCGTTTGTCTCTGACCAAGCTGTAAACATAGCTGGATATAAAATTATAAGAAACGACCGAGTCCATATGCGAGGTGGTGGTGTTTGTCTTTATGTGGCAAATAGGTTTAGTCCAAAAATTATTTATCAAGTCTGTGATGAAGGTTTGGTTGAAGCATTATTTGTGGAATTGAATATATCTGGAAATATTTTGGTAGTAGGAGTTATTTATTTACCGAGAGGAAATTTTTCTTTGTGTGAGGATTTAGTTGAAGACATTGCTTCTCGTTATGAGAGTGTAGTTGTAATGGGAGATTTTAATTTTAATATTTTGAATGATGCAAATTCCGCTGTAGTTCAAAATTTTTGCTGCAGAAGCAATATATCCATTGTGCACAATAATAAGCCTACACATGTTCATTATTTTCACAACACTTCGTCTCTACTTGATTTCTTTTTAGTTTCTGATGCTAGTTAAATTGTAACCAGTAGTCAATTCCAGTGTCCTGGTATTTCTAAACATGCTTGTGTATTTCTTGGTTATGACATGGTCAGTTCTTTTGTTTCTGAAAATATTTCATTTAGAGACTATAACGCGGTTGACCTTGACAACATTTCAGAAATGATTAGTATAAGTACCTTTCTAACGTTTTTGAGGTTAATGTTCCTCTCCGAACAATTAAAATTACATGTCGGAACAATAGCAAGTATATGTCGTCGCCGGAGGTTATACATGCATGCAACCTTAGAGACTTGGCGTTGGTGGCTCTGAATGAGGTCAGATCTGAGAGAAACCTTGTCATCTTTAGGAAATACAGGAATTGAGCAGAGAGTCATTCGTAAAAATAGAGATATGGCAGCAAGAAACTACTTTGGTGATAGCTCACCGTCAAGTCTATGGAGTAAGCTAAGTTTCGAAAATGTAAATAACAATGTCCAAGATTTTACTATTATTGGAGAGTGTGATAACTCTTTCTCCTTTAGATGTGTGGATGAGGAGGAGCTATTCTGTGCATTTCCAGCACTGAAATCGAACGCGTTAGGAACTGATAAAATTCCGATAAGATTTTTAAAGATTATTTTAACATACATGTCATATCAGTTTCTACACCTTTTTAACACTATATTCACTACATCAAAATTTCCATCAGCTTGGAAGCTTGCAAGAGTAGTTCCAATTCAAAAAATTAAAAATCGTATTTCATGCTCCGATTACAGACCTACAAGTATTTTGCCGGCTTTATGAAAGGTTTGTGAGTTTCTGATTAGAGATCAAATGCTCAGTTTTTTTAATTCCCAGAAGTTATTGTCGCCATATCAGTCAGGTTTTCGTAGACATCATAGCACAACATCTTTGTTATTAGACATCACTGAGGATCTTCGTAGTAATATGGATAACAAAATAACATCAGTATTAACCGTACTAGACTTTTCAAAAGCTTTTGATTCTTTAAATCATAGCGTTATATGTTCAAAACTGAAATCACAGTTCAAGTTTTCGAATGTAGCCAGCAATTTAATTCATTCATTTTTATCGAGTAGATCACAGTTTGTATCTATGGACAATACTGCGTCATCTGTACAGCCTCTAAGGAGTGGTGTTCCCCAAGGGTCCATACTGGGTCCTCTACTATTTATGTGTTATATAAATGACATAACTAAGTCTGTTTCGTACTCAAAGCTGCACATATATGCAGATGACGTGCAACTCCTAACCTCTAATACTGGAGGTAGCATGAGCATGTTTGAGTCCTATATAAATCGTGATTTGGCTGGGATATTGGAATGGTCCAGTAATAATTTTATTTGTTTAAACCCTTACAAAACGAAAGCTATGATTTTTTCATACTCTGTCCCATATTTATCTTTAGTTATGTGCAACACAGATATAAATATTGTGAATTCATGCAAGTCGCTTGGTATTTGGATAGATAATGACCTGAGTTTTCGAACACACATAAATACTACTGTTGCAAGAGTAAATTTTACACTTCGTCAATTCTATAGTTTAGTTACCGTTTACCGTATGATATAAGGTTGAAGTTGGCCAATGCACTTTTAATGCCGCTGTTTAATTATGGTTTGGAAATTGTGTCTGGTAGTACCTTATTAAACATGGATAGACTGAAAAAATGTTTCAATAGGTTAATTCGATTTGTATACGGACTCCGCTTAAGGGACCATACATCTTCTTGTGTACTTCAATTCCTAGGAAGTACGTTTTATAACTACGTATCTTTGCGAAACCTAATGTTTTTCTATAAGTGTATGAAATATAGTGAACCTAGATACATAACAAATCGTTGTAAATTCATTCACTCATCAAGAACTAAATGCTTGGGTATGCCTAGATTCCACCAATCTATTATGGAACGGTCTTTTCAAGTACGCGTATGTAGAATTTGGAATAATTTAATTCCTATCAACGCTCGCCATTTCTCATTGTCCATGTCTGCACTTAGAATTATGTTTTTAGAACTGGTTCAAATATAAATACAAATGTTAAAAAAAACAAAAAAAAATTGAATGTTTGCTTGCTTACCGTTGGATCTCCACATCTTTTGGTCGTCAATGTTATTGGGAGTTACAAGGGGTTATCATTTTGCATATGCATAAGTATTAGTATTGCATAAGTATTATAAATTAGAATTATATTAAGAATTTTAAATGTATATTTTTTATTATCTACCATTATGTAAATCTAACTGCATTATTAGGCTTTTAAGCTTTAAATGTTTCTGATATAAATAAATAAATAAAAAAAAAATATAAAAAAAATACAATATTTTATTTTTATATTATTTTCAAGATATATCCTTTCAAACATATTTTTTTAACATATTTATGTTTCGGTTCAAATATTTATTTTGTCTGCATGTTGTTATTATTATGTTTTTATTTGAGCATATACCACTTGAAAAGGCAACATCAAAATGTATGGTTTCATCTCAACCAAAAACAGTACATATTCGCAAGACTCTGACACATGAATATTTCTATCACGTAGAAAGATTTTCAAAGGGCATACATTATAAAACCATTTAACACAATCAATCTGTAATCCAAAATTGTCGATATCACAGTGCAACAAATGTCCAACTTTTTTTCCATCTTCCGATTTGCTAATGAGTTTAGGGTAACAAGAGGTCATGAGGGATCTCGATTCTGAAATCCGTTTTGCTCTATCAGCTCTGGATTTCTCACAATTTGGAATCAAATATGAACTAGTTTGGCGCCTTCAGAAATGTTGTTTATCAAGAACAGGCGCATTTTTTTACTTTGACACTATCGTCCCAACGCTTTTCTATAACCCTACTAATTATAAATTTTGACATACCGCGTGAACACTTTAGAAAACTATTATACTCTCTTTGGCAAATATATTCCCCATCAAAAATGAGGTGGAGTCCTCAAATAACGAGAATAATAAAAAAGCTTAAAAAACAATATATTTTGTACTTTGTTTATAACGTTGCAGGCACATTTCACAGTTTTCCGAAAGCTGAAATAAAAATTATATATTCTTGTGAATTTCGACATTCTACAAACAATGGCGTATTTACTTCCCAGAAAACACCAATAACTCATATTCTTAATCCTTGAAAACCAAACAAAAAAACAATAAAAACACATCTATATTAATTTTCACGTTCAGAAATATTTTGCACGCTTTCCATTTTTACTTGTTGTACAATATTTAGTAATATCATGAATTCTTTTGAATTTCATTATTACCTTAAAAACATAATAAATACAAGTGTCTTGATTTTCTTGAATTTCTTGCAGTGTTAGTCTTGCACTTGCTCTTGTTCTTGCATTTCTTATCTTGTTCTTGCAAGAACAAGAAATTTTTGATAATCACTAGCGATTGTAGGGCTTGTATAGTTGGTTTGTATATAAGCTGTATATGGTTTGTGAACAACCTATAAATTCGAATATCGATATTCGAAATATAAACCAAAATATTTGAAATCGAAAATTTTCAATCAAATTCAACGATATTTGACAAAAACCATAATTTCTGTTTTGGCATGATTTTGCATGGTAGGCGTTAGGCGTCATATTTCATGTATCCAAAATTTACATAAATGCTCACACATATAGTATTCATATTGATTTTAAAAACATTTATCATGGTTTTCGAATATATATATAATAAAGTAGCAAAATTTGGGTTAAAAAAAAACATTTTTGGGTATGTATTTCTTAGCATCCACGTGAACACCATTACTGTTCTTTCAATTTTAGCTTAGCAAATTATATCAGTTTTAAAACTGCATTATAATATTAATTCGTCTGTGCTAATTTTGGATTAAAAACTATAAGCTCAACCTCTACTAAACAAAATTATGCCTTAAAACACAGCATTTCGTTTCTGTCGTATATCCTCGAAATAGAACGTCTATGAAAAAAACTGCAAATGTTGAAATTCATAAGAATATATAAATTTTAAGCTTTAAAATTTTAGTAAAATGTGCATGCAACGTATCAAACAAAATATAAAATTATTTTTTATTATTCTGTTTAATGGGTGCATCTGAGGCAATTTCGTTATTTTAGGACTTCACCTCATTTTTTATGGGGAATATATTTGCTAAAGAGAGTATAATAGTTTTTTCAAGAGTTCACGCGGTATGTTAAAATTTGTAATTAGTAGGGTTAAAATTCGATAAAACAAGGGTTATGGAAAAGCGTTGGGATGATGGTGCCAATGTAAAAAATGCGCCTGTTCATGATAAACATCATTGCTGAAGAAACCAAACCTATATCTTTTGAAATTAAATTATTTTGTGTACTGTCTTCAAACACCCTAATTGTTCATATTCCAATCAGGAGCTGATAGAGCAAAACGGACTTCAAATTCGAGATCAGCGACCCCGTGTTACCCTAAAATCGTTATCAAATCGGAAGATGGAAGATTCGCATAGCTTCTCAATAATTTTATTAATCGTTTTTTCTGAAAACACGCAAGAATGAAATCATCAACATACAAGCCTATTAAGTTCATGTAATTTTTGTTGCGCATAATATATAAGCAGTTGTCCATTGAGCGTCTCTGGAATCCAATCGTAGACAAAATCTCATTAATTTTAATATTCCAGTCTCGGCCAGCTTGTTTCAAACCATACAAAAACTTTCTGCACACCCTCTCTGGATACGTTTGACTCACGAACATCTTCGGCGGATTCATATAAACATCTTCTGCCAGGGTACCATTTAAATATGCAGCAACTATATCGGTGTGGTTACTAAAAATTTATATTGTACAGCAATTTCCAAAATTAATCGAATTGTAGAGCGTCTAACTACGGGCGCATAAGTATCAAAATAGTCAACATTATATTTTTGGAAACACCCCTGTGCCACCAAACGAGCTTTATGTTTTCAACCGTACCATCTGCTCTACACTCAGTCGTAAAAACCCATTTATTTCCGATTACAATTTTGTTCTTAGGTTGAGCAACGAGTTTCCAAGTCTCATTTTTTAATAACGCATCAAATTCCGTTTGCATTGCCTTTTTCCAGTGAATCGCATTCTCGCTCCCCATAGCAGCTTTAACTGAAATTGGATCGTTGTTATGAGCACAAAGCTCATTTACCACTTCGGGTTCTGGCTCCACAACACATATTTTTCTTAGTCTTCCAGGGTTTCCATTCCCGATAATTTTCGGTCTGTCCCGTTTTCTCTTCGGTCCAACTTCAACAAAAGACTCTTCTTCATTCCAAATATTTTCGTTTTTACTAGCCACCACGATATCATCATCAACAACAACATCGTTTCCATCAACAACAATTTCGTTTTCACTAACCTCCACGATATCATCATCAACAACAACATCGTTTCAAGCAACAACAACTGGAGTATCTTGACTATCAGCAGCAACATCCAGATCAACAGATTCGCGCCTCTTACGAGCAACATTTCTCGCAACATTTTCTCGAACAGCATCATTTCGCCGACCCACAGAATTATTTCGTCGACCAAAAGCATAAAAAATCAACATTATGATGATCAACAGCAACATCTTCCGAATCAATAGAAACATCTTGCAAACCAACAGCAACATTTTGCGAACCAACAGCAACAGCATGATGACCCACATCAAAAAACGAATAATCATCATTTTTATATTATTTTTATATATGACCAGTTCTCGCTAACTGATCACTTGAGAACGAATTTTCAAAGAAAATACCATCTCTGGCGATAACAGTGGATTTTTTTGTGATGATTATACAGCCTGTATGCTTTAGATTTGTCAGAATAGCCATCAAAAACCATTTTTTCTCCTTCGAATGACCCGGTCGTTTATTTAAAGCTACAGCATCACATCCAAAAGTTTTCAAGTGTGCCACTGAAGGTATACGCAAATCGGCAGATGGTATTTTTTGCTGCACTGTGTATTCAAAGAACTGCCACGCTGGAAATGAATATCCAACGAAAAAATTACTGTATTAAATTATATACATTTTATGTCTTTGTTTTAAAAAATGTAGTTCTACTACATTTTGTTGTTTTTTTTTATTTGTCCTATTTTTACTACACTATGTATTGAAAATTCGTTCTTTACATATTGCAAAAACTGTATTGATGCTTTGTTTTTTGCTTTTATTCGTGTGGGCACACGACGAACGAAATACGAAAGGTCGTCCCACGTGCAGCTATAAACGAATTCGTTGATTTCATATTGCAGAAACTGTTTATCTTTTTGCATTTTTCGATCGCCGCCTGTATTCTGTTCAAGTAATAATTGTTTTAAATGCCATTAGTAAATATGCCGTTTTTATGGTTTTACCATGGTATGGTTTTACCATCGCATATTATTCTTATGAGTTTTAACCGAAAAGAAACACTTAAGTTCTTGCCATTCCTTTGAGTCATCAGCAGCTAGTTTCTGTAAATCAAGTGATAAAATTGTCGATTTCTGTGACGCCAAAATCGTCACTAATATTATTCAATACGAAATGAAAATTGCATCATTATGACGTCAAACTGACAATACGAGTCGACAACTTTGATCGACAAAATTACAGAAATCACCTACAGAACTGATGATGCAGAGTGGTGCTGCCATCTTATCTTTAGGAAAATATTTTTTTTTATTTATTTAAATATTTACATATATATATTTTTTGTGGTTGTGGGTAACACTCTTTAGTTGTTTTAGTATACAACTAAATAGTTTTAATATTTTTAATTCTTGTATCTTATTTTTGGTATTCAAAATAAATATATTTATCTGTGACGTTATCACGCGATGGTACAAATTCGATGTCAATCTCGTTCAAAAGATGCTTTTCACGAATGTAATGTTAAGTGATGTCGATGTGCTTGCTTCTCTTATGAGCAATCGGATTTTTGACGAAGAACTGCGCTTCTTGGTTGTCACAGCGTATAGTTGTTGCATTTCTTACGTGTTGCAAAAGCCCAAGCTCTTTCAACAAACTTCTATGAAACGCGACCTCCTTCGCCCCTTGACACATCGCAATGTACTCCGCCTCCATTGAACTGAGAGAAACCACATTTTGTTTCTTTGACTTCCATGCCACATGTCCGTAATATTAAACTTTGCACTGTGTGATGAAAATGAAATATTAATTTTTGTATTTACGTAGTGGGGAAATAGTAGTAAATTTTTTCATTAGGAATACAAATTCAAAATCGATGTTTTGAAAACATCGATGTTTTTGTGTAATATGATTTTCATTAGGATGCAATTTTAATATCGATGTTTTGAAAAATGAAAAATCGATGTTTAATGTAAAAGCAATAAAATGTCACTTTCTAATTTTAAATTTGTTCTTCATAGATCATTCTAGCATTTTTTGTTTATGTTATCAAACCAAATCATATATTATACAGTAATAAGGGAAAAATAATTTTATGGTTTCGGTATTCTTCTTACGGTAACTTACGAATTATAAAACAAATACATACAAAATTTATTGCTATTTTGGGGAAAAAAAAATTATCTTAAAATTAATATATTTTATAAGAAGATTTCGTTGGATCTCAAAATGAATTAATTAAAATTGTATTTTTCGTTTGTATGCCTATATTTTTAAAAATTTGATGATAATACGATAAATTTATGTTAATACAAAGTAATTATTATTGAAATTGTTTAATTTTTAGATTTTTTTAATATAAATGAAAATAAATATATTTATATTGTTACAAAAAAAAAAACTAAAATCGGAAAACTTTGAAGATTATTTCCCTACAGTGATGTCAACTCATATTTACATTGTCCCCGATATTCTTAAGAAAATTTCCCGATTTACTACAAAATTCCCCGCACGAATGTAATTTAAATACACTGAGAATAAATAGTGTTTTATATGTTATTCATTTAATAAGTTTTTTATTTCTTGATTTCTCTAAATTTCGAATCACATTTATCAGACATTATAAACTGAGAAAAATTATTTGTCAGTATACTTATTAATTAATGTGCAGTTTTTCAGTGCGAGTATAAACATAATTTAAAAACATATTTCAAAAGTCTATAGTTTTAAATTAAAATGTACGAATTTCTTTAAACTTTACAAACAGACAATTAGTACTCAGTTAGTATGAAATTTTAAATATTTGTAAAATAATGATTATAGATAAAATTACATCTAGTTTAAAATGAATTAAAATGTGACTTAAAAACTGTATCATATTCAACCAATATAACACAAATATAACAATATAAAACTTAGTTTAAATTAGTACAGAAAATGGGCAATTTATGCAGATACAAATATTTTTAAATAGAAGAAAACTATGTCAAAAATTTAATTTAACCATTTCAAGAACGGTATAAACAAATGTGCATTTGAAGATATGTTATTTTCAAACTTTTTAAATTTTTACCATTTTTTAACACATTTTTGTCATTGGTATTTTTATTTCGAAATTCGCTCCACATTGTCCTCCGTTGTATCCACATTATCGGCCCCTTGACCCTGTATGCTAACCAGCTCAGTCTCCAGTGTCTTGAGAAAGACACCCCCATACACCACCAAGGGATAGCTGTTATCTTTGAACGTTGCTTCTAGCTGGACCAGGTCCTCAATTACAGGTCCTCTGCAGAACGCGCAGGATGAACCCACGGAGAGCCTGTTCTTTCCACGAAATCTTATCCTGCGACAGGAATTGGATTATCCTTGGGGAACAGGTGGGTTTCCGATACGTCGACAACCGATATTTCGCACCTCCGCAGGTTATTTTGATGTCCAGGTAGGATATCTGACTCATCCCCCCCGTCATCTCCTCAGTTTCACGCTGGTAAACACGTCCATCATAGGTGAAAAAGTTCGCCTCAAATAGACAGAACTCTAGGCAACGTAACAACATCTTGGACGGCAAGGAACTGTGCTTCTGATAAAAATCTGTGGAGCAGAGCTGTGTTATACATCTATGGATGGCCTCCTTGCTCATCTGTGTATACATATCATTGCAAAGCATGGGCCACGTCACGCACATTGCCGACGTTTTGCGGCATCGTCAGATGTCGTATCATCGCGTCTGAGACAATCTTCTGTAAAAGACCAAAAGTAATTGGTCACGTAATACGCAAAATTTTACGAAAATTGAGGCTCTTATGGGGGTAAAATCATCTATGATATTACCGTATATCCCATCTGCCACACATTTTCCAATCCAGGCGACCATCTTCGCATCGTAATCATCGCGATATACGAGTGCGGTACACTTCCCTTTGTCCGACTGCACCACACATACCAGGGGGTTATCCCGCAAATAATTGCGCGTCACCTGGTACATGTACATTAGAACACGTGTCTCAGTGCTCGGTTTTATCTGTCGGCTCAGCGCATCCCTGAATTTCCCCTCAATGTAACTTAAGCGACAGTTCAAGTACATTGAGGGCTCCTTGCCCTCCTGTAGCACCCTCTCGCTTATGTTGTGCAAGGCCTTGCTGTAGTCTAGGACTGTGGGCGGCATAGGGGGAACAAATTTTGACCCAAAACTCAGAAGTATGGCTACTTCAGGTAGCACGTTGACATTCGTGAGGTTTGAAAAACCACCGGGCACTGGTTTTGGATAATAAGAGGGATCTATTAGGAGCTCCGGTTCGCCCACAGAGGAGTATAGATCCGGACGATTTGTACCCCGCTGTAAATGTGTTAGTAGGAATATATACATATTGTTACGAAAATTCAATCTACGGAAAACTGTTCTACGAGTTCGTATCGCTGGATTGTGTACAAAATAAAAACACTCTTATGTTTGGTTTAAATTATAACAACTAACTTTATTAATACACTTCAATAAACAACTTTACCAATAACAAATTCTAACAACTGCTGCATGTCCACAATTTAACTTGACATTTATCACACGAGCTGCACTCGACCACTTTACAATCACTACTGAAGTACAGTGCCTCAGATGCGCGGCCTTATAAACTGCATGCATCAGTTCGACACGTTTCGACAAGCTTCGACTTGTTTCGAGAACCTTCTACTCGTTTCGTGAATGACGCATGCTATTGGCATCTCATTCGCACTCATGTGTTTTAACCTGCTGATCTTCCACATCTTTCTCGCACATTGCTCAGTACGCTGAATGATCTTCCGTCTCTTTCTAACACATTGCTTAGTGCGCTGAATTGTCTTGCGTCTCATTTATTATTGTTGAATGCTTGCACAGTGGGGCAAATTACCTCTTTTCGTAACAATATATAATGATCATGTATGTGGGGTGAAAATATAGGGAAATATATATATAAACAAATGCTATATGTGGGTTTTTTGTTTTTGTTCCTTTTGATTGTTTTTGGATGCTGTTGTTGGGTTTTTTTGTTTTTAATATTGTTGTTTTGTTCGTTTTGTTGTGGTTTTTGAGTTTTTTTTTTGTTTTTGGCTTTTGTTGTTTTATGTCGTTGTGGTTCTTGTAGTTTTTAATGTTGTTGTTTTTGTTGGTTTTTGTTGTTTTGTGGTTTTGTTGTTTTTTGGTTCTTGTTCGCTTATGTTGTTTTTTTTTTTTTTTGGTTGTATGTATGAATGAATGTATGTATGTATGTATGTATGTATGTATGTATGTATGTACGTATGTATGTATGCATGTATGTTCGTATGTATGTATGTATGTATGTATGTATGTATGTACATATACGCATGTATGCGCGTGTACGTATGTATGTATATATGTTGTGAACGTATGAATGTATGAAAAAAGGGTGAAGAAGAAAAAAAAGAGTGTCACGAAATATGGTTGACGTAAAATTGGAGACCCCTGGCTGAGGGTTAAAAACTCCTGGATGTAGGTTTGGAACCCCTGGGGGAGGTGCGCTTTGGCGATTGTTACCGCTGCAGTGTTCCAAATCGATTAAAATTTTTCGGCGGCGGTTAATACCCTTATTTGTATCAATTTCATCGAAGAATTGAGGTCTTAAATTTCAATCGAATTGTTAAAATTTCTTTTCAGGCATAATTATTGGCAACAAATCAGACTTGAACAATTGTTAAAATTCATCTCTGAATTAAGTTTTCAGTTTTAATCTGAAAAATATCAAAACTTCAGAACTGACTTCAGTACTGAGGAGTCATAATGAATAATGCATATAATTTAATAATTAAGTCTGGTCTTATTTGTTCATACCTAAATATTCAGGATTTAATTCATCCAAAAATTCTTCAGTGCTGAGCAATTTTCTACTAGGACATTCTCTACTTGTAAGACTATTTTGCCAGTGTTTAATAAAATTGGAATATGTAATTTTGTAACAAAATTTTACAAAAATGGTTCATTCTTACTCAAAGAAATTATCAGTGGTATTAAAATGTATTGACGAATCATATAATATAATATAATATATAATATAATATAATATAATATAATATAATATAATATAATATAATATAATATAATATAATATAATATAATATAATATAATATAATATAATATAATATAATATAATATAATATAATATAATATAATATAATATAATATAATATAATATAATATAATATAATATAATATAATATAATATAATATAATATAATATAATATAATATAATATAATATAATATAATATAATATAATATAATATAATATAATATAATATAATATAATATAATATAATATAATATAATATAATATAATATAATATAATATAATATAATATAATATAATATAATATAATATAATATAATATAATATAATATAATATAATATAATATAATATAATATAATATAATATAATATAATATAATATAATATAATATAATATAATATAATATAATATAATATAATATAATATAATATAATATAATATAATATAATATAATATAATATAATATAATATAATATAATATAATATAATATAATATAATATAATATAATATAATATAATATAATATAATATAATATAATATAATATAATATAATATAATATAATATAATATAATATAATATAATATAATATAATATAATATAATATAATATAATATAATATAATATAATATAATATAATATAATATAATATAATATAATATAATATAATATAATATAATATAATATAATATAATATAATATAATATAATATAATATAATATAATATAATATAATATAATATAATATAATATAATATAATATAATATAATATAATATAATATAATATAATATAATATAATATAATATAATATAATATAATATAATATAATATAATATAATATAATATAATATAATATAATATAATATAATATAATATAATATAATATAATATAATATAATATAATATAATATAATATAATATAATATAATATAATATAATATAATATAATATAATATAATATAATATAATATAATATAATATAATATAATATAATATAATATAATATAATATAATATAATATAATATAATATAATATAATATAATATAATATAATATAATATAATATAATATAATATAATATAATATAATATAATATAATATAATATAATATAATATAATATAATATAATATAATATAATATAATATAATATAATATAATATAATATAATATAATATAATATAATATAATATAATATAATATAATATAATATAATATAATATAATATAATATAATATAATATAATATAATATAATATAATATAATATAATATAATATAATATAATATAATATAATATAATATAATATAATATAATATAATATAATATAATATAATATAATATAATATAATATAATATAATATAATATAATATAATATAATATAATATAATATAATATAATATAATATAATATAATATAATATAATATAATATAATATAATATAATATAATATAATATAATATAATATAATATAATATAATATAATATAATATAATATAATATAATATAATATAATATAATATAATATAATATAATATAATATAATATAATATAATATAATATAATATAATATAATATAATATAATATAATATAATATGATATAATATAATATAATATAATATAATATAATATAATATAATATAATATAATATAATATAATATAATATAATATAATATATTATTGTAAATAAGGCGAATTTGAAATTTTATGTTTTTTTGAGAATTTTGCGCCTTGTTTTCTATATTTGCGCCCTTCTGTAGAGGCGCAAACATTTCGTAAATTTGGCGCATTTGCAATTTTATGCTTTTTTTAAAAATTTTGCGCCTTGTTTTCTATATTTGCGCCCTTCTGTAGAGGCGCAAACATTTTGTAAATCAGGCGCATTTGCAATGTTATGCTTTTTGAAAATTTTGCGTCTTTTTCTATATGTTGCGCCCTTCTGTAGAGACTCAAAAATTTTGTAAATCAGGCGCATTTAGTTTTTTTTTGAAAATTTTGCGCCCTTCCGTAGAGGCGAAAATTTTCTGTTAATTAGGCGCATTTGCAATGTTATGCTTTTTTGAAAATTTTGCGCCCCTCTGTAGAGGCGCAAAAATTTTTTAAATTAGGTGCATTTGTTTTTTTTTTTTTTTAAATTTTGCGCCCTTCCGTAGAGGCGTAAAATTTCTCTTAATTAGGCGAATTTGCAATTTTATGTTTTTTTTGAAAATTTGGCGCCTTTTTCTATATTTTGCGCCCTTCTGTAGAGGCGCTAAATTTCTGTAAATTAGGCGCATTTGCAATTTTATTCATTTTTACAAATTTTACGGCTTTCTCTATAGTTTCCGCTCTTTTAAAAAGGCTGAATATTCTGAATATTAGACGCATTTTATTCATTTTGTGAGATTGTGTACGCGCCGTCGAGTCATAGTCGAAAAAAAACAAAACAAAATTGATTGGGGTTTTTGTTTAGTCTGGCTAGGTGTGGTAATTACTACGGTGGTCAGCAGGTCATATATATTTGCGTTGAGAATTAAGGCAACATAATGCCTGAAACTAGATTAGGAAGTAGGACAACGCCAAACTCTACTGCGGTTGACAGTGACCACGAAGACCTGGATGCAACAGTCGCGCCCGCTCGAACGTCAGCAGCATCCTCTGCAGCAGGAAGTGGCGACGATAACAACGCTGGTGTTCCGTTGGCAATGGCGCTATCCCAGTTGAACTGCACTTTGTCGAATACTATGACTGAGCACACGACGCTTCTACGACCTTACAGAGTTTGATGGTCACCCGGAGGACTGACCTATGCTTAAGGAATGCTTCGAATTCAGAAGGCCCTTAAAGGTAGAGCGTGCGAGGCAATTGGTTAAAAGTAGTATTAGCTAGATTGAGAAGCATCACTCCGATAGCAGAATATCGCATTGAACAGATCGTGCCACAAAAGTACAAAATTTGGCGTCATTCTTGGAGGCAGCCGACTGCGAGCACCATCTCTGCAACCCGATGCTAATGGAGGGGCTTCTGCTTAAGATGTCGGTGCAAAGAAGGTTGGACTGGGAGCGGCATTATAATAGTTTGGCACTACAGTCCTATAAGAACTTAGGGCGAGCTCTCTCACCATTTTGAGCTGTGCGTGTTATATTTGTACTCAAAGTGGTGGGACCTACAGTTTATTGCCGAATCCGAACGGCGGGTGAAAGCCGTTCGGATTCTCGTATGTTTGCCATTTACTGCCAAGATGTAGCGCGGTATAGAAAAATGTTTTCTATAAAAAGATGTTGTTACCCAAATTACGTTCGTTTGGCGATTCAAAATAATCATAAATTTGATAAATGTCAATGAAAAAAAAACAATCATATTTTGTTCGTAAATAACGATTGCTCGTATTTTTCGAGTGTTTAAATCGTAAAAAAAGATTGTCAAAATTCATTATTGTTTTTGCAATCAAAAGTTCATTTAAAAAAGAAATGTTCAATATTTTTAACAATATTGGATTGTTTTATTGATAATTTTAAATCATTTGATGTAATTGAAAAGTAAATGCATTTGCATTTACTTCTCAATAATATACAAATTAAATGCATTTACTTATTTTTTTTTGTATCGTTAAAAAAGTAGGTAAAAGCTCGTAAGAGTTAAAAATTATTATCATTTACGATTAAAACTGAGTCGTAAAAAAATTAAAAAACAAGTTCGATTACGAACAAAAACTATCGTTTATAACGAGTACATAATCGCATTTTACGATCATGAACGATCGAAAATTTATCATATAATAGTGTCTAACTCGCCGTTTAGAACTCATTTACGATATCGTTTATGATAGTTTGTCCGGCTGGGTAGCCCCAATCAAGGCTTGAATGCGAATTTGTATTTAACCATAGAATGACAAAAAACATGGTTTTTTCGTTTTTGAAAAATTTATAATTTTATCGGCTAAGTCGATAATTTGTACTCACAACTCAGCCGTATTTAGCCGCCTCTATCAGCGACTAGCCGAGCCGCAACCACCGAGCCGACACGACTTGGCACTCTATGCCGCTGTCATCATGGCCGGTTGCATCCATTTTGTCTTGTTTGTTGGTAGTTCTTTTTTTGCAGGATGTGTATTATGGGTTTGGTTTTTGCTGTTGTTAGCTTTTTTGCTGGTTTTTTCTCTTTGCTGTTGGTTTTTCACTTCACTTTAGTTACTGTACTTCACCTAAAGGGGTTGCTTGTAGTTTTTGCTGATTGGGGGGTTTTTCCGAGGTTTTTGGGTGGTTTTAATTGTCTGTTGAAGCACTCACTTCTTGACTTGCAGATTCGGCAATTCATTCAATGAAATGTAAAAACACATTAAATAACCCAGTGGTTAATTTGGCCATAACATAACCCAGTGAGCTGTTTTCACCATTTAGAATCACAGGGATGGTCCTTTTTTCAATACTCACATTGGCTGCATTCAGCGACCTCAGCAGTTGTGGAGCTGTTGAGCAATTTGAGCTTGAATGGTATGTTACTAGCAACATGTTTAAAGTGCGGTCGCCATATTTTCCAGCATAAAATTTGTGCGCTACATTTGCGCTGCCTTTGTTATCGATTACATTTAACTCAAATATGTATAAACAAAAATGGAATTTAGATTGGAAAATATGTTTTTAATCAATTAAAGAGTTGTATGTAACTTTAATAAAATATTAATAATAAATTAATTTGTAAACTGACAGCTGAAACTGACAGTAACAGTGAGCGATTAGTTACTGAGCAGTTTCGCAACTGCTGAGATCGTGAATGCAGCCAGTGTTGCCCATAATGGCGCACGACACAGGGTGGTTGGATGTTGGCCGCATAGGGTGTTGATTTTGCACGTTGTAGGCATACACGTATGTATATGCGTGCGCATGGTTTTGTAAAAACTTCTTAAGTTCGTTTTCTCCTTTGTAATTTTCCTAATAACCTTATCAAGGTTGTTTCATGACTGTGCCTGTTAATCTTTTGTATTTCTCACCATTTTGTGTCTAGTTTTACACAATGACTGGGTATGTCCCAACTTCTAACATTGTGTAGCTTGGAAAAAAACAGTTATATGACTGGTTATACCTAAGTACCCATTCCATATTGTTACACTCAGAAGCATTTGTAGGTGAAGTAATATAACAGGATGGTTTTTTTGGTTAGTATGCCCTATACAACCCATATCTGGTGATGAACTACCTGGTTAAATAACTGGTTAGACCACTTTACGTTGCTGTGAGGTTTTACTGTGTGGTTCCTCATTGCTTTTACACATGTGTATGTATGCACGCAGGTATGTACATGTGTTTGCATATATGCGTGAATGCATGTACTCCATTTGCCACCTGGATCCTGACCTTTTCCTATTCAGTTTTGTGCTGCTGTCCATTTTTTCTCGATTTTTGTGTTATGGATCATTCTCTAATTAGTTTCTTGTGTTGACGAGATGAGGGGGTTCACTGATGCGATGGTTTTGATACATGTGCCCCGTTTTCGTTTTCTTTTGATTCCCGTAACGTTCTCTCATAAATCTTAAATTCTTGATTTTGAAATTTTAAAATCTTTCATAATTTTAAACACCACCTCTGTTAATCTTGTCATAATACATTTTCTACATAATGGTATCAGGTTACATCCTGGTCCTGTGACTGTGTTTTTGTTTTAATTTTCAAAAATCTTTTCGCCTTTTTTGTATGTATGGGTTTACACAGTGGCTGGTTGTGTCCCAATGTCTAACACCGCGTATCGGGTAAAAAACCGGCTACATGACTGATTACACATGTGTACTCTCATTTATGTTGTTGCTACACGACGTTCATACAGTTTTATGCCATTTTACGTTTACTTTCTCAGTTGATTGTGCTACTTGGGTTACTACACTCTCTATCTGGTGACGAACTACCTAGTTAAATAACTGGTTAGCCCACCTTATACTGTTGTGGGATTTATTTTAGTGGTTCCTCATTGTTTTTACACATGTGTATGTATGTACGCATGTACGTCATGTGTTTGCATATATGCGTGAATATAGGTGCTCCATTTGCCACCTGGTTCCTGGTTCCTGATTTCTTTTCCCACTCCGTTTTGTGCTGCTGTCCATTTTTCCATCTAATTTTTTCGTGTTGAAGAGATGCAGGGGGTTCACTGTTGCGATGATTTTGGGTATATGTGCTCCCGTCTCATTTTCTTGTGACTCCCTTAATGTAAAAACTCTTAAAGTTTTTGGTTTTTAAAGGTTAAAAAAATCTTCAAATCGTTTCACAAGGTACATGTGTGTTTCTGTTCTTAGTAACAAAAAGTTCTTGTTTTGATATACCAACTCATTGTAGAATTCACATGGCATACCTGATCGTGAGGATCTATAAATTGTTGTTCCACTGACCATAGGTAAAGATCTTTCAGGTGTAATATGTATTTTTATAATGTTTTTTGAAGTAAATACATATAGTTATTTTTCTCATTACTTCTCATAATTTCATATTTCTTAACTCATTGAAAAATAGAGACACACAGGTCCTTCTGTCTAGTAATAATTTTTTTTTGGTTTCTAGAATACCAATTCATTGTAGAATTATCATGGCGCACCTGATCATGAAGAGCTATAATATTGTTGTTCCAATGACCATACACACATAGAAAATAATTGTTGCTTTTCGACAATAAATATTATCAATTTATTAAAATCTCCAAACAACAATATTATTTTTAACTTTGAAAATAATATTATGAATTTTCATTTTGAAGTAAAAAAAAGGTTGACAGAAAATATAAATTTTTGTTTTGGTATTTCTTATTTTCATTTCATAGCGTTTCGTTTTTTTATGTATAAAACTGCTAATTAATATATTTAAACTCAACTTCTGAATCGAGTAATTGCCATATGTTCTGTTGGCCAATAAATTGTAGAATGTAACAAAGGAATGCGAGATGAAAGCAATATAAATCGCCGTCTTACGATTTGGTGCTTCTGCACCGACCCAACCTTATTTTGATTGCGCCTAGGCCTTGGAGTACGACTGGCTTTCAGGGAGCCTTCATCGTCGGCAATGAGATGAATAATCTCGCGCGGTGTAATCCTACACTCTAACACAATCCTTCGCGGCGGTGAGCAAATATTTCAACCGCCGTGGATCGATAAGATGGACATTAGATGTACACTGCACATATGACAAAAAGATGTTTATAATTGCAGCGCACAATTGTAACGTTGATTTCTGATTTAATCTGTTAATAAAAAATTAAAAAGAATTTCTAAATTGTTTGTTTTCTTTTTCATAATAATAGGTCAAAATTGAAATTTTAAAAAAGTCATTCAAAGGAAAACTGAAAATTAACAATACAAATTTTCAAAAACAAAAATTTTTTGATAATTTTATTGTTGGGTCCGACAATAATATGAAAAAATTATATTTGTGGATCCATTTTAACATGAAATATTCTCAAATTATTGTCGGATTCGACAATATTTTTCTATGTGTGTAGGTAAAGATTTTTCAGGTGTAACATGTGTTTTTTTTATTCTGCATTTGGCATGTCACACTGGTCGCGAAATGCTAACAAATTGGTTCTCCAATTTTATTAGAAGAAAATCTACTGGTGTGACAGGAAAATCGTAGACTGGTACTATGACTTGAAAGTACCTATAAAGTTATTTTTTTGTGTTTTTTTTTAGTTTTTATTACTATCTAATATATTTATTCTTTATTTTTCTTTATTTGGTTGTGTTTCTTATTCTGTCAAATTCTAGATTTTAAAATCTTTTAACAAGGTTACATGAGTGTTTCTGTTCTTAGTAGTGAAAAGTTCTTGTTTTGGAATACCAACTTATTGTAGAATTTACATGGCATACCTTATCATGAAGAGCTATAAATTGTTGTTCCAATTACCATAGGTAAAGATCTTTCAGGTGTAATATGTGGTTTTATAATGTTTTGAAGTGATTACTTATAGTTATTTTCTCATTATGTCATATTTTAATTCATTGATTTGTTTTTTTTTTAATGGAGATACACATGTCTTTCTGTCTAGTAATAAAACTTTTTTTCGGTTTCTAGAATACCAATTGTAGAATTATCATGGCGCACCTGATCATGAAGAGCTATAATATTGTTGTTCCAATGACCATAGGTAAAGATTTTTCAGGTGTAATATGTGTTTTTTATAATGTTTTGAAGTAAGGTAGTGGTTATACACCTGCTGAATTTGCCACGCCACACAGGTTGCGATATGCTAAAAAATTGGTTCTCCAATTATATTAGAAGAAAATCTACTGGTGTATGGGCAAATACGTATAGCATAAATTACGGACCTTTTCCGTACGTAATTCTCTATATTTTGCTGGGATAGGGCCCAAAAATGTTATATCCCGGTATAATTCCGGCGTGTGGAATGAGTCATAACAGGTGGCAACACCTGTATTGACCATTTACATTTTGAATGATGCGGTTCCGCTTCAGTACATTGTGAAGTAATGGCTGCATTCAGCGACATCAGCAGTTGTGGAGCTGTTGAGCAATTTGAGCTTGAATGGCATGCTACTCTCAACATGTTTAGTGAGCGGTCGCCATTTTTTCCAGCATAAAATTTTAACTCAAATATTTATAAACAAAAATGGAATTTAGATTGGGAAATATGTTTTCAATCAATTAATGAGTTGTAAGTAATTTTAATAAAATAATATTAATTTGTAAATTGACAGTTGTGATAGCGGTGCATTCAGTAACAGTGAGCGATTAGTTACTGAGCAGTTTCGCAACTGCTGAGGTCGCTGAATGCAGCCATTCTGTGCTGGGGTTGTGTTTTTCGTTTTGCTCGTGGTTGTTGCGGTTCTGACAATAGGTTAAGCGATTGTCCTGGATGGTTTGCTGTATTTGGATACGGCGAGTCATGTTTTTTATTGTTTATTCTTATAACTTTTATATGTAATAAAAATTTAAGTGCATGCTCTTTTAAAATTATTTTCAGGTTGTTGATGTTTTTGTTCGATGATTGACTACTTGAGATGTTTTACATCTTTTTAGTTGTTAGTTTGGTGTTTTATGTTTGTTAACATAAGCCAGCTGATGAGACCGGTTTTGGCGACGGTCGAAAATCGATTCCTGGCAGCCACCTACGTACCCTAGCCCCTGGTTTCCCTGGGAGTACCTATTTATGGTCATTGTTTATTCTATTATTTAATTTTTTCAGGTTATTTAATTTTTTCAGGTTATATTTTTAATTAATTTCAGGTTATAGGTAACATGGGAGCTGAACATCATTTTTAGGTAGTATTATATCTTATTTATTTATATTCTATACTTTATGTTAGTTTATTTTATCTTATTTATATTTAATTTTATTTTCACAGGTTACGGGGAGCTGAACATCGTTATTATAGATTTTAATTAGAAAGTATTCTTATCTGTGGCTATCGGTAATTATATCTTATTGCTTTAGTAATTTTATATATAATGCTATTTTATATATTAATAATTTTTAAGATACACATATTTTATTAAAAAGTTGTATCGTATATAAAAAACCCCTCGAACGTTATAATCAAAGTTAGTAAACTATAATAGCATAAAACAATTTCCTTGTAAGTAGGGTGTAGTTAGAAACTTTTAAAATTAAAAGACAATTAGTACTCAGTATAAAATTTTAAATATTTATAAAATAATGATTATAGATAAAATTACATCTAGTTTAAAATGAATAAAATGTAACTGAAAAACTGTATCATATTCAACAAATTAATTATATAAAGCTTGGTTTAAATTAGTACTGAAAATGGGCAATTTATTCTGATACAAATATTTTTGAATAGGAGAAAACTTTGTCAAAAATTAAATTTAACCATTTCAAGAACTGGTTGAACAAATGTGCATTTGTAGATATATTATTTCGAAACTTAACTTAAATTTTGACCATTTTTTTAACACATTTTTGTCATTGGTATTTTTATTTCGAAATTTTAAATTTCCAATGATTGCAATCATAAAAATACTAAAAATAATATTTTTATGATCTTTATATGTGATATCTCACATTTTCTACATTTATTTATTAGAATATCTATTTTACCTGCAAAGTTCTAAACAAACGATTTTGAATACATTATTTTCCAAATGAATTGAAATCGTCAAAGCATGCTGTATAAATTCATTATAATAATTATTTGTTGTACTGAGAAATCGAATCTATAAGTAAAAACATTTTTTTTCAAATTTTCATATGAAATTCGATCAAAAGTTGAAATATGTCCCTAAATTCCTATAATTCTTAAAAATGTAGAAATGTAACCGATCCTAATCTGAAATTCCCCGAATATTAGACTCTCTAAATCTAACATTACCCGCAAATTGGGGAATTCTCTCGAGTTATCATCACTTTTTCTCCTATGATTTTTGTCATCGATGTTTATTATTGAAACATCAAAATAAAAATATATCGATGTTTTTGCACTACAATAACAATTTCAAAAGATCGCACCCAATATGCCACAAGGTAAGCGTTTGAAAAAAATAATCATAATTTCCTTTAAGGTCTCTTGTGTTTTTTAAATCAGTGTCAAATATAAAACAAGTATTTTTAGCGCTTACTCTGAATTTGAAAATGATTTGATAATAACATTACCAAAAAGGACAGTGAAAATTAGTAGCAAAAATGTAGTGACGCTAAAAACAGTATGTTTTTTATGATTGCAATAGAAACCCTGACAAAAAATATAACATAACAACGCGTGTCCAAATCTAATAGCTTACCGAAATCTATTAGTGTTTGGACTTCAGTGAAACCGAAACCGCCCCCGCAAACCGAATAGGCTCCAGAATTATATCCGAGAGCTTGAAACATACAAGCTTAAAAAACACGTCTACCACATTTTGGATGCTGACATTGATTTTCTGAAGTTGTCTTGACGCTCGGGTTTGAAATCTACGATATTGGTTGGATGACATATAACTGGATAATTAATTGAAAAATGCCCTTTTTGTTGTCCTATATGAGTATCCCTTTTTTTTTACTTATTTTGCAGGATTAAGTCAATATTTAAAAGGAAAAAACTATATGTAGGTTATTTTGATATCGAGTTGAAAATAAGGCTAAATCTTGATTTGAACTAAACATTAAAAACAATTTAAGAATTAGTGTTAATATTGATTTGAAAATAAGGGAATTAAGGTTAAGCTACCAGGTTTTATTGAAAAAGCTATGATTCTTAAATTTAGGTTAAAGGTGTTGCAAACGTTAAACTCAACTCAACGATTTCAAAGTAATGATTGATTTCAAAGCATTCGCAAGTCAATATTAAGTGCAAGGGCATATTGGGCAAGTATTTCTCAGACCATTTTACTACAATTCAAATTTAATTATATATCAACAATAAATTTACTGAACACAAGTTATTAGCACATAACTACATCGAAAATTATAACTTTCAACTTAATTTAACATTTAACAATTATTTTATATATTACGGAAATATATTATTGAATATATTACTTAAATAGTATGAAAATAAAATATACAAAATCTACGAAGTAAACATTAAAGTTAGTACCCATTTTTAAAATTTAAAAATACATGAGGAAATCGTCGAATCAACATTATTTCGTTATTGGTTATGTTGGAAGAAAATGTACCATTAAGTTATTTATGGTACGACCATTCTTATGGTTCATGTATTAAAACTAAACGTTGTGTAAAAAAACATAAAAATGAATAGAAACATGTTCGTTTTGTACGTCATTCTGCGTGTTTACTCAAAATGGTCGCATGTATTTTTTGTAATAATCCACATTATTAAACGCAACATTGATAAGGACTCAATGTTTTTCATGTAAATAATTATATTTATATATTTATTTATATTTATATGTTTATTTATTACAGAAAATAAATAATACATCGAACTTCTATTATGGCAACCAACTCAAAAATAACTGCAGACTCAAGTACTACAATCAATTCTTGGAAACCAAAGCAAACATTAAATGTATTATAACCTTTTGCAGCAAGAAGTGTCTTTTTATGTGTGTGTTGTAAAAGTGAATATCAATTTCGACATTTAAATAAAATAATATATAAAATAAATTTACTAATATACATTTTTGTTTTAATAAATTATTAGGTAAATGTAGTTTGACTATACCATAAAATTAATTATACGTATCATTAAATTTGTAAAGGTTCTTCTTATTGTAATTAAAATATCACATTATAAAATTTATGGTACAACCACACATTGTATTAACAGCTTCAATATTACTGAACTAATGGGACGCATCCTATTGACCAATTTTAATGGTATAAATTATTGTTTTTCTATTGAAATACCATCAATTTACCATGGTTTTTTTCTGGGTGTACAAAAAGAAAAAAAATATTTATATTACGACTGAGCCGAGTCTAGCGGCTTAGCCGATTTTTTTAATATATCCGCTTCAGCCGGCTATGAGCCGCAGCCGCAAGTTTCAGTACAGCCGCCGCCGACGAATATGCCTCGGCTTAGATCACTACCCCCCATCGGAATTTGTGTAGCAAAGTAAATATTCATTAATAAATTTATAAATTAACTAGCTGGACCCGTGCACGACTCGTGCCAAGATTTTGTGAATTCAAAGATATGAAGCGATTTTATTAATATAAAAATCATTTTTATTATTTATATGAGGGGCCCGTGCTTAGCTGTTGCAGTTTTTTATTGGTTTTATAAATGTGGTAACCAAATAATAATTCTCCGCCAAAACAACTTTTCTCAAAGACAATTCTTTCTCAGACTGCGCTTCCCCGTAGAATTATTCCCAGTAGAAATCTTCCGCGTAAAATTCTTCCCCATAGAACGCTTTCCCGTAGAATTCTTCCCGTAGAATTCTTCCCGCAGAATTCTTCCCGTATAATTCATCCCAGTAGAATTCTTCCCCGTAGAATTCTTTCCCGTAGAGTTTTTCCCAGTAGAAGTTTTAGTGTGGTTGGTTTTAATGTGGTGAGTTTCGATGTGGTGAGTTTAGGTGTGGTGAATTTTGGTGTGGTGAGTTTTTGTGTGGTGAGTTTTAGTGTGGTGAGTTTTGGTGTGGTGAATTTTAGTGTAGGGGTTCTAGTGTGGTGAATTTTAATGTGGTAAATTTTAGTGTGGTGAATTTTAGTGTGGTGAGTTTTAGTATGGTGAATTTTGGTGTGGTGAGTTCTAGTGTGGTGAGTTTTAGTGTGGTGAGTTTTAGTGTGGTGAGTTTTGGTGTAGTGAGTTTTAGTTTAGTAAGTTTTAGTGTGGTGAATTATAGTGTGGTGAGTTTTAGTGTGGTGAGTTTTAGTATGGTTTTAGTCTGGTGTGGTGGGTTTTAATCTGGTGAATTATAATGTGGTGGGTTTTAGTGTGGTGAGTTTGTTTTTCTTTCCTTTTTTTGTTTTTCCTTTAGTTTGGATTTTAGTTTTATGTAAATGGTTTTGTATTTGTATTTTTGTTTTGTGTTTTTTCTTTTTTTCTTTTACATTTTTTTTTTTGTATTTCAGTTTTTTGTTTCATGTTCGTAGCTGGTGAAAGTGCCGATATATCGTATTGAAAGTTTAGGTTGTATGGGAGGTGCCACGCCTCTTTGTCCAATCCGGCTCATATATAGCCTATCATTCCTTTAAGACCATACCGCATCTGTGGTAAAAATTTCAAGAAAATCGGATCAGCCGTTTAGACGGAGAAGCGGAACAAACAAACAAACAAACAAAAGGACAAACCAACAAAGAGATTTATTATATGAATAGGATAGGATTACTTTTTCACGATAATATAAATTATCAATTCATGAAATCTCAGATAAAATATGGCGATTAAATCGATGATCTTCTTATTAGTGATATCGAAGTTTAGTTGCTTTGCATTAATTAGAAGGTGAAATGAATGTTCATCATCTTGGATCTCGATTACATTGAAAATGATTTTGACGATGTCAATCTACTCTGACTTTTATTAAGAAGACAGGTGATGAACGCCATGAATTTTTTCAATCGACGCTGAATTCTATGACGAAGACAGGTGATGAATATGATGATCTCGTTGATGATATCGATATATAAATTTTGAAATTATTATAATGATGATGTTGGCGAATTCAATCTACTCTGTCTTCTATTAAAAAGACAGGTGATGAACGCAATGATTTCATTCAATCGACGCTGAATTCTATGACGAATGCTGGAGATGAATCTTGTTGGAGTTGATGTCGATAGTCAAATCTCGACATTATTATAACGATTTGTGTTGTTCATGATTTCAATATACAATGCCTTCTTTTATGAAGGCAGGTGATCTACTCAATAAATTCCAAAACATTAAACTTATTGTTTTAGAAATCAGCATTTAATTTTTGAAATGGTTTTACAGATTTCAATGTTCTCTAACATCAATAACGATGGCTGTATGATTGTTGCATTTATATGACAAAAATATGCGTTTACTTATTATATTACAATCAAAGCTCATTATGTCGTTTTTATGTTGAATTTTTAATAATTATAGACAGAGTTCTGAATTATAATTTCAAGATGATAACCACAAATTGTTAATGGTGATTTATTTTAAGTCTGTGTTTTTCTGACGTAGAAAATTAGCATGATGAAAATTAAATCTAAATTGAATTCAATCCTGAAGAGATGTGTCCCGCTCTCTGAGTTGTATGATGTATGTATACAGCAACTTTTGATTGCTAAGTTAATTAGAATAAATGATATCATTTAATATTGATGAACTTGATTATTATATTTTTGTCGAAACCAATGAGTGTTTAACGAAATTATATGATGGATTTATTTAATCAAATAGATGTCAACGTTGATATCATCAAGATTTATGATAATTGATTATTATTTATATGAGGGGCCCGTGCTTAGCTGTTGTCGTTTTTTATTGGTTTTATAAATGTAGTAACCAAATAATAATTCTCCTCCTTAACAAATTTTCTCAAGGACAATTCTTTCTCAGACTTCGCTTCCCCTTAGAATTCTTCCCCGTAGAACATTTCGCCGTAGAATTCTTCCCCATAGAACGCTTTCCCGTAGAATTCCTCCCGGTAGAATTCTTCCCGTAGAATTCATCCCGGTAGAATTGTTCCCTGTATAATTATTTCCCGTAGAGTTTTTCACAGTAGATGTTTTAGTGTGGTGAGTTTTAGTGTGGTGAGTTTTAGTGTGGTGAATTTTATTGTGGTGAGTTTTTTTGTCGTGAGTTTTAGTGTGGTGAATTTTTGTGTGGTGAGTTTTTGTATGGTGAGTTTTTGTATGGTGAGTTTTAGCGTGGTGAGTTTTAATGTGGGGAATTTTGGTGTGGTGAGTTTAAAGAATTTTGGGTGGTTGTTAACCTGGTGTGAAATATCTTGATATCACTATAATAACTGTTGACATACACGTAATGTCTATGGGGGGTGTCACGCCCAATGGTCCAATCACTCCCACATTCGGCGAAACCGTTTAGAATGGTTAAAAATAAAGCTGACCAAAATTTAATTAAATTTGCTATCCCAATTGATGATATAATGTGTTTTGAATTTTTGGGTTATATGGGAGGTGCCACGCCCAGTCCACCAATCTTACCGAGATATAGCATATTCTCTGCCCAACAATTGAATTCGGTTCAGCAGTTTTGACGTCTATTCGAAATTTAAATATATATATATATATATATATATATATATATATATATATATATATATATTCGACAAAAACAACAATGTTCGAAAAATTTCGAAAAAAAAAATTGTTAAAAAAAATGTTTGGACGACAATAAGAACGCAATGGTCGAAATCGACATTTTACAAAAAAAAATATTCAACAAAAACAACAATGTTTAAAAAATGTCGAAAAAAAATATGTTAAAAAAAATTTTTGGTCGACAAAAGCAATGCAATGGTCAAAATAACCATTTTCCAAAAAAAAAAAAAAAAACAATGTCGAAAAAAAAATGTTTTTGCGTTTGTTTTGTTTTTGATTTTTTTTTGTTTTTGTTTTTCTTTTTCTTTCATTTTTTGTTTTTCCTTTAGTTTGGATTTTTGTTTTATGTTATTGCTTTTGTTTTTGTATTTTTGCTTTTGTTTTGTTTTTGCTTTTGTGTGTTTGCTTTTAAATTTTTTTTTTGTATTTGAGTTTTTTGTTTCATGTTCGTAGCTGGTATAAGTGCCAAGTTATATCGTTTTGAAAGTTTAGGTTGTATGGGAGGTACCACGCCTCTTTGTCCAATCCCGCCCATATATAGCCTATCATTCCTTCCAGACCATACCGCATCTCTGGTAAAAATTTCATGAAAATCGGATCAGCCGTTTAGACGGAGAAGTGGAACAAACAAACAAACAAACAAACAAAAGGACAAACCAACAAAGAGATTTATTATATTAATAGGATGTAGCTTTTATTGTAGATTTAAGATATCGTAGAACATGTTTTGCTGCTACGAAATGTTCCTTATGCGGATGAGAATTAAATTGTGATAGTTTAGATACGATGTGAGCAATGTCAGAATCGATATCGTTTACTATTTTTAACGACAAATATCGTTAAAATTTACATTTTTTTCATGATGATCACTTCTGCATGCCACAATTGTTGTTAGTTAACGATATCGATATTTGTCGTTAATAAGTTATAGAATCGCGCCTCAGGTATATATATTATCGCCAGATACATAAGACCACCGATTAATGATTGGTAGTTTTTTTGTATCGAAACCGCTGCAACTATCTTTCATACATTTATCCAAAACGGTCCCTCCTACAAATGGTGTTGACGCAAACCAACTCACTCAATTTCCCAATAATATGCAATGGGACCACGATTAACTGCATCTATATTTTCGCATATCTTCTCAATAATTTTGTTAATCGTTTTTTCTGAAATCAAATCATCAACATACAAGCCTATTAAGTTCATTTAATTTTTGTTGCGCATAATATATAAGCAGTTGTCCGTTGAACATCTCTGGAATCCAATCGTAGACAAAATCTCATTAATTTTTATATTACAGTCTCGGCCAGCCTGTTTCAAACCATACAGAGACTTTCTCAATCTGCATACCCTCTCTGGATACGTTTGACTCACGAACATCTCCGGCTGATTCATATAAACATCTTCTGCCGGGATACCATTTAAATATGCAGCAACTATATCGGTGTGGTTAACTAAAAATTTACATTGTACAGCAATTTCCAAAATTAATCGAATTGTAGAGCGTCTAACTACAGGCGCATAAGTATCAAAATAGTCAACATTACATTTTTTGAAACACCCCTGTGCCACCAAACGAGCTTTAGGTTTTTAACCGTACCATCTGCTCTATGCTGAGTCGTAAAAACCCATTTATTTCCGTTACATTTTTGTTCTTAGGTTGAGCAACAAGTTTCCAAGTCTCATTTTTTAATAACGCATCAAATTCCTTTTGCATTGCCTTTTTCCAGTGAATCGCATTCTCGCTCCCCATAGCAGCTTTAACTGAAATTGGATCGTTGTCTGACTCCACAACATATATTTTTCTTAAACTTCCAGGGTTTCCATTCCCGATAATTTTCGGTCTGCCCCGTTTTCTCTTCGGTCTAACTTCAACAAAAGACTCTTCTTCATTCGAAATATTTTCGTTTTCACTGGCCACCACGATATCTTCATCAACAACAATATCGTTTCCATCAAAAATAATTTCGTTTTCACTAACCACCACGATATCATTATCAACAAAAACATCGTTTCCAGCAGCAACATCCAGATCAACGGATTCGCGTCTCTTACCAGCAATATTTCTCGCAACATTTTCTCGAACAGCATCATTTCGCAGACCCACAGAATTATTTCGTCGACCAAGAGCATAAATACGCGTACCAAAATCAACATTATGATGATCTACAGCAACATCTTCCGAACCAATAGTAACATCTTGCAAACCATCAGCAACATTTTGCGAAACAACAGCATGATGACCTACATTAAAAAACGAATAATCATTATTTTTATATTGAGATAAAGCACCAGTTCTCGCTAACTAATCACTTGAGATCGAATTTTCAAAGAAAATAACATCTCTGGCGATAACAATAGATTTTTTGTGATGATTATATAGCCTGTATGCTTTAGATTGGTCAGAATAGCCATCAAAAACCAAATTTTCTCCTTTTGGCGCAAACTTCGAATGACCCGGTCATTTCTTAAAAGCAACAGCATCACATCCAAAAGTTTTCAAGTGTGCCACTGAAGGTACCGATACCAAATTTCATAAGGCGTTTTTCCTTTAAGGACCTTGGTTTGAGCTCGATTTTTGTAAATATGTTGAGGTATTGAGTGCTTCAGACCAAAAACTTCGAGGCAGTGACGAATCAGCGAGCATACACCTGGACATTTCGACTAAAGTTCGATTAGCCCTTTCGGCTAGTTCATTCTGTTGTGGGGTGTAGCTCACTGTTCTCTAGTGTTTTATGCCATTTGATTTTAAAATTCAAAATTAATGTACTCACGGCCGTTATCACTGCGAATTCAATTTAACTTGCAAACAGTTTGTTTCTCCGCTCTCAACATGTAGACTTTGAATGCGTGGAACGCATCCTTCAAAAAATAGGTTGTGTATCGCGAGTAATCATCAATGAAGCTTATAAAAGATCTTGAACCGCCCTGTGTTGTCACTCGCATGGGGCCACATATGTCGGTATGAACCAACTCCAGTGCTCTAGTTGTAAAAACGTTAGAATATGAATTAAATGGTTGTGAACAAATTTTACAAACAGCTCAAGTTAGACACTCGAAATTATTCGGCATTTTAACCTTCATACCTCGAATCATTTCTTTATTGGACACCATACATAAATCACGAACATTTAAATGTTCATATCTTCGATGCCACACATAAAATTTGAGACTCAGCGGCGGCTAGCATCGCACATTTCTGCTTACCAAATTGCGTTAAAAATATTCCGCCACTAATTTCAGCAACAAAAACAATTTTATTAAATTTTGTTTTGACAAACACTTTATTTTCGGTGAACTGCACTGAACTCCCATTGCTAATGATTTTGCTCAAATTAGAATTGAGCTCTGGCACGAACAAACCGTCGCATAGTGTAATGTCTGATTTGAGAGTAGCATTACCTATGCCCCTCACTAGTACGCTCTCACCCGATGCAAGTATGACCTTTTGAGTGTATTTCTCCAAAGATATAAACAATCGTTCTGCTCTATACCGAATGTACTAAGTGCAATTTCCGATGAGCTGCTTTTATTTCTGCATTGAATTCGTATATGGCCACGCATTTCGCATGCATAGCACTTTATGTTCTTCTTCCTACGATCTTCTGCAATCTCGCACGCATTCTCTCGTTCAGGTCACCTCATAAACTTTTCGATGTTTCGACGATTTTACTGCAAACAATTGTTGTCCACTCTCACAAATTTCTCACCTGCCGTTGCTCCTCTTCCGATATTTTGACCTTCAATTGTTCCAGAAATGGTAAATTGTCTCGGCTCCAAATCGCAACAACAAAATTTTCCATGTTGTCAGGTAGACTGCACAATAGTAAAATGCTGAGGAGATCATTTGGCACCACGACATCAATTTCTTTTAGGTTTTCAGCAATTGTACAAAAATCATTTATGTGGCTATTAAATCTCTCACCACTGCTAAATTGAAAACGAACCAGTTGTTTTAAAATTTTGACTTTCCGCGCGGGTTGACTTTGCTTGGTAGATTTCATACAACTTCCTCCACGATTCGCACGCATAACTACATATTTTTATGTGTATCAATTTTGACGTCTTCACTGATAATACGATGGTCGCTAATGCCTTTTGGTCTGCCGCATTCCACAAAGCCTTCTCCTCCGCCATTTCCTTCGCACAGCACATGGTCTATACAATCGCCCAATAATCCAATGTCATTAGCAAACTTTTCATTTGCACGAACGAACTGGCATAATTCTCCCCATTGAACTTATCAATGTGAGCAATTGAATTTGCCATTTTATTTGACCAACGAATATATATTTTTTCCGACAGAAAACTACTGATTTACACGTGTGAATCGTTTTTAATTATTTTCGCGTTTTGGGCCCATAAATTTTGTAAGCGAGAAAGCAAAAACACACACGACCGTTCAGTTAGACTGTCTTTATTAGAGTAATAGTAATCTTTTTATTATTTGAAAATTGTCTACTTCATAGGAGTAGGGTATAGGGTATTTATAGTCGGATTAGACTGACTATAAAATTGATAATCCTAACTATCATAGTAAAACCTACTTTTAAATTTCCCATGTGATCTAACCTTCCCAACTGGTTTAATTTCTTCAAAGAACTTGCAATTTTCAATTAGTCGTTTGGCATGTTGTATGCCCGAATGAATTTCTGTGGAAAGGCGGTTTCTACCTGTAGAACTGCTTGCGAGAAAAAATTACTTGTTTTCGATTACACAGTGCAGCAAAAAATACCATCTTCCGATTTGATAACAATTTTAGGGTAACATGGGGTCGCTGATGTCGAATCTGAAGTCCGTTTTGCTCTATCAGCTCTGGATTCCTCAAATATGACAATTAGGGTGTTGAAAGACAGTTCTCAAAATATTTTAATTTCAAAAGATTTCAAAAGATTTTCAGCAATGATGTTAATCATGAACAGGCGCATATTTTTTACTTTGGCACTATCATCCCAACGTTTTTCCATAACCCTTGTTTTTTTGAATTTTAACACTACTAATTACAAAATTTGACATACCGCGTGAACTCTTGAAATAACTATTATACTCCCTATAGCAAATATACTCCTAATAAAAAATAAGGTGGGGTCCTCAAATAACAACATTGCCTCAGATCCACCAAATAAACAGAATAATAAAAAACAATAAATTTTGTATTTTGTTTAATACGTAGCATGACCATTTTACAAAAATTTAAGAAAGCTGAATTAAAAGATAGCTGAAATTAAGAATATATCTTATGCACACATAGAAAATTATTGTCGAATCGAACAATAATTTGAAAATATTTCATGTTAAAATGGATCCACAAACATTATTATCAAATTATTGTCGAATTCAACAATCAAATTATCAAACAAGTAATGAACATAAAATTTTCGTTTTTGAAAATTTCAATTGTTAATTTTCTTTTATGCTTTGAATGGCATTTTTAAATTTTCAAATTTGAAATGTTAATTTTAAAAAGAATACAAACAGTTTTTAAATTGTATGTCATTTTTTATTAGCACAAAAATAACGTTACACGTTAAAGAATCTTCTTATTTCCATAAGCTGCGCAATGCACACACCAGGGCGAGCGGTTATAATGAGTTGCCGCCGCGATGTATAGCCTTAGCATACAGAGTGACATAAACTATATTTTGTCTTATTGCCGACCATGGAGAAATTCCAATGAATAATATTTATGTGGACAGGCTCAATTTTGTCACCACTCGAACACAATCCCGCTCAATTCGGTGAAGCGAAGATACAACCGCCGTTATGTGCGGCAGAAGAAACAAGCGCTTGTTTTCGTCTTATATTCGGAAACGCGTGAATTGTGCAACTTGACACGTAACTGCGTCTGGTGGCTGGGCGGCCAAATTATGGTCAACTTCCCTTGTTTCGCGTATTGGCTTAGGTGACGACGATAAAGCACGGTGCTAAATAATTTTTTGAAAACAAAAATTATTAAATTTCATAATGTAAATAATATTTGTATACGTCAAATTTCATTTACACTGATGAACAAAAATTAATAATATTATTTTCAAAGTTAAAAATAATATTGTCGCATTGAGATTGCAAAAAATTGATAATATTTATTTTCAAAAATCAACAATTATTTTCTATGTGTGTGGATTTCGACATTCTAAAAACATTGGCATATTAAATTTTTTTCGTAAACGTCCTGTTTTAAGGATATTGTCAGTCAAATATTCAAAATTAGGGTGTTTAAAGATAGTACATATTCCTTTTAATTTCAAAATATTCTGATTTGGTGTTTTTGGCAATATTGTTTATCACGAATACTACTTACATACTTATTTGGCCATTACAACCCATTATGGGTTTCGGCCGCAGCAATTACCCCTCGCCAGTCGCTTCTACATTGCGCGCGTTGGCGCCAGTTTTGCACTCCAAGTGTTGTCAGGTTGTCTTGCACTTGGTCGCTCGACCGGAGATTCGGACGCCCTCTCCGATTCTCTCTCTAAGCTGGAGTATGCTGCACTGACTGCTCGTACGCTCTGCAGTCAGTGCAATGATGTCGATATTATCAGCGTACCCGAGCAGCATGGAACTCTTGTTTTTTTGAATTTTAACACTACTAATTACAAAATTTGACATACCGCGTGAACTCTTGAAAAAACTATTATACTCTCTATAGCAAATATACTCCTTATAAAAAATAAGGTGGGGTCCTCAAATAACAACATTGTCTCAGATCCACCAATTAAACAGAATAATAAACCAGTTGGGAAGGTTAGATCACATGGGAAATTTTAAAGTAGGTGTAATTATGATAGTTAGGATTATCAAAATTATAGTCGGTCTAAGCCGAACTGAATATACCCTTTCACTCTTAGTGTAGGGTATAATGAATATACCCTTTCACTCTTAGTGTAGGGTATAAAAACAATAAATTTTGTATTTTGTTTAATACGTTGCATGCACATTTTACAAAAATTTAAGAAAGCTGAATTAAAAGTTATATATTCTTATGCACACATAGAAAATTATTGTCGAATCCAACAATAATTTGAAAATTTTGCATGTTAAAATGGATCCACCAACATTATTATCAAATTATTGTCGGATTCAACAATCAAATTATCAAACAAGTAATGAACATAAAATTTTCGTTTTTGAAAATTTCAATTGTTAATTTTCATTTATGCTTTGAATGGCATTTTTAAATTTTCAAATTCGAAATGTTATTTTTAAAAAGAAAACAAACAGTTTTTAAATTGTATTTCATTTTTTATTAGCACAAAAAAACCGTTACACGTTAAAGAATCTTCTTATTTCCATAAGCTGCGCAATGCAGACACCACGCTATGCACACACCAGGGCGAGCGGTTATAATGAGTTGCCGCCGCGATGTATAGCCTTAGGATACAGAGTGACATAAACTATGTTTTGTCTTATTGCCGACCATGGAGAAATTCCAATGAATAATATTTAGGTGGACAGGCTCAATTTTGTCACCAGACGAACACAATCCCGCTCAATTCGGTGAAGCGAAGACGCAACCAATGTTATGTGCGGCAGAACAAACAAGCGCTTGTTTTCGTCTTATATTCGGAAACGCGTGAATTGTGCAACTTGACACGTAACTGCGTCTGGTGGCTGGGCGGCCAAATTATGGTCAACTTCCCTTATATCGCGTATTGGCTTAGGTGACGACGATAATGCACGGTGCTAAAGAATTTTTTTAAAACAAAAATTATTAAATTTCATAATGTAAATAATATTTGTATACGTCAAATTTCATTTACACTGATGAACAAAAATTAATAATATTATTTTCAAAGTTAAAAATAATATTGTCACATTGAGATTATAAAAAATTGATAATATTTATTTTCAAAAATCAACAATTATTTTCTATGTGTGTGGATTTCGACATTCTAAAAACATAGGCATTTTAAATTTTTTTCGTAAACGTCCTGTTTCAAGGATATTGTCAGTCAAATATTCAAAATTAGGGTGTTTTTTATTTCAAAAGATTCTGATTTGATGTTTTTGGCAATATTGTTTATCACGAATACTACTTACTTACTTATTTGGCCATTAGAACCCATTATGGGTTTCGGCCGCAGCAATTACCCTTCGCCAGTCGCTTCTACATTGCTCGCGTTGGCACCAGTTTTGCACTCCAAGTGTTGTCAGGTTGTCTTGCTCTTGTTCGCTCGACCGGAGATTAGGACGCCCTCTCCGATTCTCTCTCTAAGCTGGAGTATGCTGCACTGACTGCTCGTACGCTCTGCAGTCAGTGCAATGATGTCGATATTATCAGCGTACCCGAGCAGCATGGAACTCTTGTTTTTTTGAATTTTAACACTACTAATTACAAAATTTGACATACCGCGTGAACTCTTGAAAAAACTATTATACTCTCTATAGCAAATATACTCCTTATAAAAAATAAGGTGGGGTCCTCAAATAACAACATTGCCTCAGATCCACCAATTAAACAGAATAATAAAAAACAATAAATTTTGTATTTTGTTTAATACGTTGCATGCACATTTTACAAAAATTTAAGATAGACAATTATTGTCGAATCCAACAATAATTTGAAAATATTTCATGTTAAAATGAATCCACAAACATTATTATCAAATTATATTCGGATTCAACAATCAAATTGTCAAACAAGTAATGAACATAAAATTTTCGTTTTTGAAAATTTCAATTGTTAATTTTCATTTATGCTTTGAATGGCATTTTTAAATTTTCAAATTTGAAATGTTATTTTTAAAAAGAAAACAAACAGTTTTTAAATTGTATGTCATTTTTTATTAGCACAAAAATAACGTTACGCGTTAAAGAATCTTCTTATTTCCATAAGCTGCGCAATGCAGACACCACGCAATGCACACACCAGGGCGAACGGTTATAATGAGTTGCCGCCGCGATGTATAGCCTTAGCATACAGGGTGACATAAACTATATTTTGTCTTATTGCCGACCATGGAGAAATTCCAATGAATAATATTTTGTCACCAATCGAACACAATCCCGTTCAATTCGGTGAAGCGAAGATGCAACCGCCGTTATGTGCGGCAGAAGAAACAAGCGCTTGTTTTCGTCTTATATTCGGAAACGCGTGAATTGTGCAACTTGACACGTAACTGCGTCTGGTGGCTGGGCGGCCAAATTATGGTCAACTTCCCTTGTATCGCGTATTGGCTTAGGTGACGACGATAATGCACGGTGCTAAAGAATTTTTTGAAAACAAAAATTATTAAATTTCAAAATGTAAATAATATATGTATACGTCAAATTTCATTTACACTGATGAACAAAAATTAATAATATTATTTTCAAAGTTAAAAATAATATTGTCGCATTGAGATTATAAAAAATTGATAATATTTATTTTCAAAAATCAACAATTATTTTCTATGTGTGTGGATTTCGACATTCTAAAAACATTGGCATATTAAATTTTTTTCATAAACGTCCTGATTCAGTCAAATATTCAAAATTAGTGTGTTTAAAGATAGTACATATTCCTTTTTATTTCAAAAGATTCTGATTTTATGTTTTTGGAAATATTGTTTATCACGAATACTACTTACTTACTTATTTGGCCATTACAACCCATTATGGGTTTCGGCCGCAGCAATTACCCCTCGCCAGGCGCTTCTACATTGCGCGCGTTGGCGACAGTTTTGCACTCCAAGTGTTGTCAGGTTGTCTTGCACTTGGTCGCTCGACCGGAGATTCGGACGCCCTCTCCGATTCTCTCTCTAAGCTGGAGTATGCTGCACTGACTGCTCGTACGCTCTGCAGTCAGTGCAATGATGTCGATATTATCAGCGTACCAGAGCAGCATGGAACTCTTGTTGAAGTTAGTGCCATTGTGATGGACTTTTGCAGCTCTTACGATCTTCTTCATTATTAGGTTGAAGAAGTCACACGATAGGGAATCGCCTTGTCTGAAACCTCGTTCGGTATTAAACGTAGCGGAGAGGTTGTTCCCAATTCTCACTAAGCAACGTGTGTCGCTCAGGGTCATACTGCAAACATTATAAGTTTCGCAGGTATACCGAACTCAGACATGGTGATGTATATGCGACTCCTTATCGGACTGTCGAAGACAGCTTTGTAGTCGACGAAAAGGTGGTGGGTGCCGATCTGCCTCTCTTTGGTCCTTTCCAGGATTTGGCGCAATGTGAGAATCAGTCTGTTGACGATGGGCTTCAGTCTTTCACATAATACGCACGTTAGAACCTTATACGCGATATTGAGGAGACTTATCCCACGTTAGTTGGTGCGTATCGTGGGATCCCTCTTCTTAAGGATTAGGCAGAGTATACTGAGATTCCATTCGCTAGGCATGCTTTCTTCTGACCATATTCTGCTGATGAGCTGGTGCATGCTCGTTATGAGCTCATCGCCTCCGATCTTAAACAACTCAGCAGGCAGACCATCCGATTCTGCGGTTTTGTTGTTTTTCAGCCTGTTGATGGCTGTGCATACCTCATCACGGTCAGTCTGCGGTATGTCAACGCCGTCGTCAGCAACTAGGGTTGTCAAGCTGTCTTCTCTATCAGCGGAGTAGTTGTAATCATCGCCTGTTAGAAGATCAGAGAAGTGCTCTCTCCATAATCTCAGTGTACCCTGGACATCTGTTACTAGATTCCCGCCATCGTCCTGACAGGAAGAGGGTCCGGTTTTTAAACCTCCGGTCAGGCGTCTTATCTTCTGAAAGAATTTTCGAGCCTCGTTCATGTCGCCATACATCTCAATCACACTCGCGACTTTCTATTTTTTTTTTTGCGCCTAAAAAGAAGTCTCTCCTCCTTCCTTTCCTCTTTTCCCTGTATCGCTCCTTCGCGGCTCGCGTAACTACGGACTGCAGGGTGGATCTATATGCAGCGTCTTTCTCTGCAGTGGCTGCGGGACACTCTTCGTCTTACCATTTGTTCCGTAGTTGGCGTTGGAATCCAAGCACCTCTTCGGCAGCCGTACGCATTGAGCGGGAGACTTGTGTCCACTGCGCGCATATATCATCGAGAGGGGGAGTGCCTTGGGCAAGCAGGTGTGAGAGTCGAGCGGCATATGCTTGTTCGGTCTGTTGTGTGTGCAGCTTACTGACGTCTAGCTTTCTTTGCGTGGGTTTCCGTGCGTTTTTCGCAACGCTTAAGCTTGTGCGAACCTTGGTTGCTACAAGGAAGTGATCCGAGTCGATGGTGGCATTTCGGATCGACCATCGATACAACCATCACACTAAAAGCGTGCCTTCCGTCAATCACAACATGATCAATTTGGTTGCGCGTGTTCTGATCGGGTGACCGCCATCTCAATATTGAGATGCTGGAATCTAGTACTACTAATTACCATGTTTCGAGCTGCGGCGAAATCGATCAGCCTCATTGCATTGTCGGAGGTGTTGTCGTGGAGGCTCAATTATTCAACCGTTGAACCAAAGATACCCTCATGGCCCACCTTGGCATTAAAGTCGCCAATCACAATTTTGATGTCCTGACGGGGGCAGCGCTAATAGGCTTCGTCGAGGCACTCATTTGAAAGTCTCTTTAGTTTCATCGTCCTTCTCATTCGTTGGAGCGTGTTCATAAATTAGGCTGATGTAGAATTATTTAGCCTTGATGCGGATTGCTGCTAGTAGTTCGTTCACGGGTGTGATCCTAGAGACAAGGTGAGTTTATTGCCGACTAAAAATCCACAACCAAATTCATGCCTCTCCGCAGGGCAGTTGTATTAAATGTCACAGGATGCCTGTTTAGAGCAGCCCTATCATGTCCATCGCATTTCCTGGAAAGTAAAAACAATGCGCCTGTACATGATAAATAACATTTCTGAAGGCACCAAACCTGTATCTCTTATATTTTGAGTACTGTCTTTAAACACCCTAATTGTTCATATTTTACATTAAATTGTGAGGAACCCAGAGCTGATAGAGCAAAACGGACTTCAGATTCGAGATAAGCGACCCCATGTTACCCTAAAGTCGTTACCAAATCGGAAGATGGAAGAAAAAGTTAGACATTTGTTGCACTGTGTTATCTAATACATAAATAAAAACATATATATCTAATCTGATCTGTGTCAAAATACGGATAGCAACACCTGTCCTGTCATTTTATAGCAGCATATGCACTTCACATGTGCGGTCTCTGGGAAACTACACTGTTGTCTCGTATTGAAGCCTTTCTTAATTCACGGCCCTTCAGTCCACTTTCCGAAAATGTCTGTGACTTTACAGTATTGACTCCTGGCCATTTTTCAATTGGTTCTACACTTTTGTCTCCTGCTGAACCTGAAGAAACTACCACCTCTATTAATATTGTAAATAGATGGAGACGACTCAAGGTGATGCAACAGCAGATCTGTCAACGATGGAAAAAATGAATATTTACTTCATAAGTGGATAAAATGGAAAAATCAACAAAGGGACATTACGTTTGACGTTTTACGAAACGAAGTTGTGTGTCCCACTGAATGGCGACTTGGTCGTGTAATTGGAACACATCCTGGCTTCGATAATAGAGTACGTGTAGTTGTGATCAATACCCAAAACGGTGTCATCACGAGCGTGGTACATAAACTAGTCTTATTACCCTCAAAGCGCGACGAATGACTCACATATATGTCTCACTCAAAATTTATCATATGTCCCTATAATACATTATAGTGTAAGCATAGCATTAATTACTTCATAAAATCTCTTAATAGAATGCTGTGACTCTACAACCGTGACTACCAGTGCCCGCTATGCCGTACGGATCATGCGTTGCGGTTCTGTGCACTGTTTGAGAATATTAACGTGCAGGAACGACTCCCGGACAGTGTTCCATACGAGCGGGTGCACGAATTGCCTGGCCCTGTCCCACGTCAAACCAATTGCACCGGCACTCAGCGCTGCCGTATATGCTTCCGATGGCATCATACTATGCTGCATCGTAACGAGCCGCTCGATGTCATCGGCGCAGACATGCGCCAGCCATCATCATTACCAACGATGGGTACCATAATGGTTGCCGGCGCTAGTCAACCAGGCGAGTGATGACGGCCATTATCCATTGCAGATTCGAGCGCTTATAAACCCGAATTAGGACTGATCGTCGATATTGAAGAGCGAAGTGGCGCGAATCAATGCAGTACAAATGCGTGCGCAAGCTCAGCCGAGCTGCTACATCGTGGTCAGGTCCCGACACAACGCTATCGATGGCGTTTTGTCAGATAGATGAAGGGACGTACGGAAAGATTCCGCGCCATGAGATCGAAAGCGCGCCATTCCTTGAAAAATGTCGGCGGTATGGAGTGGGCTGACCATTTTTTATACGTCCCGCAGGAGATGAAAATGATTTTTCGTTCCGACGTCTTCCCGCGTATCATCCGCCCACAAACGAACGTTGTGCTTGGTGCTCCGCTTGCGCAGTTCACAATGTTCGGGTGGACTTTCTATGGAGAGGTGCTATAGTGGTAGCCAAAATAATATTGTTTATTATATATTTTTCTAAAACATTCGTAGGGTTTGGCCGTATACAAGTTCGGCAGAGCTACATTTGAGATCTTCATATTGGAACGTATTCCAAGAAGAATGAATAGTAGCTCACTGGACTAATGTGTAGAATTATTGGATGTCATTATTGACGTTTTCTATTGGCGATGAAAACGTTCGATAATGCCGTCAGCTCGAGGGTGATACGGCGATGTGTGGATTTTGTATGAGCCTAAAAGTTTGAAGAGTTCAGTGAAAAGTCTTTAAATGAATTATGTACCTTGATCCACTGCTATATGTAGTAGTACTCCAAATCAAGTTATATATTTATGTGCGAAAGTGTGGGTAATTGTATGTGTAGTGATGTCACGAAGCGGGTACGCGTCTGGCCATAGCGTATATCTATCAATAATAGTCAGAATGTATCTGTACCCATTCGATATTGGCAATGGTCCTACGATATCCATACGCTGTCTTATATCATAACACAAATATTCACCAATTCTGGGGCCTTATTGATTTAGGGCCTTATTTCATTTTAAATTATTATTAATGCAAAACTATATTTAAAAAAAAAACTTTTTAACGTAAAAATAAATGAAAAGAAATTTGTTTGATTTTCTGACGCTTTTTTGAAGAATTTATTTTTGTTTTGTACATTTTTATAAATGTATTTTTTGTTAAAAAATATTAAAAAAATATTTTTATACTATGTAAAAAAAATGTCTGGGTTGTAAACCCTACTCTCAGCGTATCTCGTGAAAACGGGGAAGCGATGCGTACTAGTCCACACTGTAGCAAATGAGAGAGGTGGGATGTCTGTGCATCGAGCCGCACCATCCACGGCACAGCAGCGGAGTCAACGGCGGCGTCCCAGCCGACATCACTGCGGATCACCCGACACTAAACAGCGTCTGGTAGCCATGTTAGGCTCGGCTGTGAGCTGGCGTCTGTCTTGAAGCTCAGACGCTATATAAACGTGTGGTAAGGTAGAACTGGATGCCTTAAGATAATGCATCACCAGTACGTGTCCCACTGACGAACATGGGGTTACGCAAGGTTGGTAGCCTGGCCGTAAAAAGTTTACATTACCCCAGAAACGGAAACTAGCCTCGGATATAGAAACCCCCCGACGACGACCTTCAGCTTTCGAAAAAGAACAACGATAGGAACATGGAACGTGCGTACGCTTACTGAACCGACGAAGCTCGCAGAAGTTTGCAACGAAATGGACAGATATCAGTTAGAAACCTTAGGATTAGCAGAAATAAGATGGATAGGACAAGGAGATCACCAGACCGAGTCAGGTCACTACCTCGCATACAGCGGAAACAATCATACACACACGAAAGGCCTAGGCATTCTCATAATGGCACGATTTAAAACTAAATTCCGCAACACAACCTTCGTCCAATGCTATGCATCGGGGTATACACAAGTACACTTGACAATCCCCGGACAACAAAACACGGAACCAGATTGATCATGTGCTTATCAGCAAAAATTTCCACAATACCCTCCTAGATGTACGAGCGCGCCGAGGTGCGGATGTATACAGTGATCACAACTTGCTAGTTGCCCAAATACGCCTGCGTCCCTCAGCGATCGAAAACCAGCGGATAAAGAAACGCGCCCGGCGAATGGACTTAGAGAAGTTCCAAATCCTAGCAGTAAGACAAAAGTACGAGGAACGCCTGCAAGAAATAATAGAACAGACTGAGGACCCAAACTCGTGGAAGACGATAAGGGACGCATGCTGCTGAACAAACTGTTGGTTACGAGCGGAACAAAAGAAAACCTTGGATAAGGGAAGCAACATGGGAGTGCATCATGCGGAGGCGGGCGCTTAAGTCTAAACTGCTAAATACCCGAGGTCGGGATAAAAAGAAGCGCGTAAGAGAGGAATACAACAAATGAGAGTGGGAAATCAAGAAACGTGCAACAAAAGATCGCGAAGAATATCTTAACAACATCGCTGATGATGCTGAGACAGCTGCCCACCGTAACAACCTGAGAGGGGTGTACACAGCCATCAATAGGCTAACAAACACAAAACCTAATATTCCTCCATTAAAAGATAGTAATGGTAATACACTCACATCTGACGAACAACAACTCCAAAGATGGAAAGAATTATTTACCTACTTTTCGTTGACTTTGAACGTGCGTTTGATACCATCTCAAGAAGTGCCATATGGAGCGCACTGAGAAACTATGGAATCCCCGAAAAACTGGTAGAACTAACACAAGAACAGTATAGAAACGCCGACTGCAACGTACACTTTAAGGGCAAGGACAGCGACAATTTTTCAATATTAAAGGGAGTCAGACAGGTATGCGTGCTCTCCTCACTGCTCTTCATTGTCGTCCTTGACATTGTTTTGATGAAGATGAATATTGAGGCACCATGTGGCATACAATGGCGACTACTTGAAGAACTCAGCGACCATGATTATGCTGACGACATCTGCTTTACAACACACAAACTGGCTGAATTAAATAAGACATGGAGCTCACGAAGAATATCCAGACGCACTAAACTTAGAAAATTGAATACGAGCGTAAAACCTGTGCTGCTGTACGGATGCGAGACGTGAAAAGTAACGGACTCGATTCGACGAAAACTACAGGTATTCATTAACAAATGCTTGCGGAGGATTTTCCGTATAACAAAAAAAATAAACATAAAATGTTTTAAATAATTGATTCAATAATGCTTAACAAAAATTAAAAAATAAATTGTTTGTATTGTATTGTTTAAAAAATATAATATTGTATGAAAATTCCAATAATTTTTAGTTCCAAAAAAAAATGTTTCTTCGACAAAAATAACGTAAATATTGTTCTAACATAAGATTTTCATCACAAAAAAAAAATCGACAAGGATTACACTAAACTCATGTGAAGTATTTTCCAGACTCGATTTTGTTTTTAGATATATAGACGATGTTTTAGTAGCTAGCAGCGAAGATGAACACATCACACATTTAAAAGCAGTTTTTGCACGACTTCAAGAGTATGGTTTAACTATTAAACCATCTAAATGCGTTTTTGCGCTATCGTCGAATTTTTAGGATATAAGATATCAAAGAAAGGTATTCAACCTTTGAAGATCGAGTACAAGTTATTTCTACATTTGTAAAACCACTCTCTTTAAAAACATTTTTGGGAATGGTAAATTATTACCATAGGTATATCCAAATGATTGCACAAATGATAAGTCCACTGTATGAAATTGTCACGGCATCTAACAAATATAATACAAAACAAGTTATATGGACAACAGAGTCGGAAAAAGCATTCGAATCTATTAAATCAAAATTCGCGCAAGGTACTTTGCTCAATGATTTTGACAAAAATGCTCGTATGTCCCTTGCCGTAGATGCTTCTGCTGTTGCAGTGGGATCTGTTTTTCAACAAACTAATGGCAACTCGTGGGTACCTCTTGCATATTTCTCAAGAAAACTAACTCCAACGGAGATACGTTATTCTACCTTTTGATCGCGAACTTTTAGGAATTTACCTTTCTATTAAGCATTTTAGGCATTTTTTGGAAGGACAAACGTTTTCCATTTTAACAGATCATAAACCACTAACGTTTGTTTTAAATTAAAAAATCGATCGTTCTCCACGACAAACTCGTCACATGGAGTATATTGCGCAATTTACTAACGACATTCACTACATTTCAGGTAAAGAAAATATTGTCGCTGACACATTATCGCGCATACCCGAAATATATGCGATTTCTTTACAAGATATAAATTTGCAAACCCTTTATAATGAACAACAACTCGACCATAGCCTTCAAACTATCCTTTTAACACCAAATTCAAAATACAATTTAAATAAATATTTGTTTATTAAATCTTAAAATTTGGTGTGATATTTCGTATAATAAGTCAAGACCATACATTCCAAGTTCAATGCGCAAAACGATATATCAGAAACTCCATTCCTTATCTCATCCTGGTATTCGCGCGACTCTCAAATTAATTCAATCTAAGTACTTTTGGCCGGAAATGAGGAAAAACATCAATGAATGGGTCTCCAACTGTATTGAGTGCCAAAGATCTAAAATATGTAGGTACACAAAATCTCCTGTGAAAAAAATTAAAATACCTGCTGGACGTTTCGAACATATATATATATATATATAAATATATATAAATATATATATATATATATATATAAATATATATATATATATATATATATATATATATATATATATATATATATATATATATATATATATATATATATATATATATATATATAAATATAAATATATATATATATATATATATATAAATATATAATATATATATATATATATATATATATATATATATATATATATATATATATATATATATATATTTATATATATATATATATATATATATATATATATATATATATATATATAATATATATATATATATATATCCAAATGATGGCGACTACTTGAAGAACTCAGCGACCATGATTATGCTGACGACATCTGCTTTACAACACACAAACTGGCTGAATTAAATAATACATGGAGCTCACGAAGAATATCCAGACGCACTAAACTTAGAAAATTGAATACGAGCGTAAAACCTGTGCTGCTGTACGGATGCGAGACGTGGAAAGTAACGGACTCGATTCGACGAAAACTACAGGTATTCATTAACAAATGCTTGCGGAGGATTTTCCGTATAACAAAAAAAATAAACATAAAATGTTTTAAATAATTGTTTCAATAATGCTTAACAAAAATTATAAAATAAATTGTTTGTATTGTATTGTTTAAAAAATATAATATTGTATGAAAATTCCAATAATTTTTAGTTCCAAAAAAAAATGTTTCTTCGACAAAAATAACGTAAATATTGTTCTAAACATAAGATTTTCATCACAAAAAAAAATCGACAAGGATTACACTAAACTCATGTGAAGTATTTTCCAGACTCGATTTTGTTTTTAGATATATAGACGATGTTTTAGTAGCTAGCAGCGAAGATGAACACATCACACATTTAAAAGCAGTTTTTGCACGACTTCAAGAGTATGGTTTAACTATTAAACCATCTAAATGCGTTTTTGCGCTATCGTCGAATTTTTAGGATATAAGATATCAAAGAAAGGTATTCAACCTTTGAAGATCGAGTACAAGTTATTTCTACATTTGTAAAACCACTCTCTTTAAAAACATTTTTGGGAATGGTAAATTATTACCATAGGTATATCCAAATGATTGCACAAATGATAAGTCCACTGTATGAAATTGTCACGGCATCTAACAAATATAATACAAAACAAGTTATATGGACAACAGAGTCGGAAAAAGCATTCGAATCTATTAAATCAAAATTCGCGCAAGGTACTTTGCTCAATGATTTTGACAAAAATGCTCGTATGTCCCTTGCCGTAGATGCTTCTGCTGTTGCAGTGGGATCTGTTTTGCAACAAACTA
>OX638135.1:66472497-66533806 GCA_951804985.1 Dryomyza anilis
TTATATTATATTATATTATATTATATTATATTTATATTATATATTAATATTATATTATATTATATTATATTTATATTATATTATATTATATTATATTATATTATATTATATTATATTATATTATATTATATTATATTATATTATATTATATTATATTATATTATATTATATTATATTATATTATATTATATTATATTATATTATATTATATTATATTATATTATATTATATTATATTATATTATATTATATTATATTATATTATATTATATTATATTATATTATATTATATTATATTATATTATATTATATTATATTATATTATATTATATTATATTATATTATATTATATTATATTATATTATATTATATTATATTATATTATATTATATTATATTATATTATATTATATTATATTATATTATATTATATTATATTATATTATATTATATTATATTATATTATATTATATTATATTATATTATATTATATTATATTATATTATATTATATTATATTATATTATATTATATTATATTATATTATATTATATTATATTATATTATATTATATTATATTATATTATATTATATTATATTATATTATATTATATTATATTATATTATATTATATTATATTATATTATATTATATTATATTATATTATATTATATTATATTATATTATATTATATTATATTATATTATATTATATTATATTATATTATATTATATTATATTATATTATATTATATTATATTATATTATATTATATTATATTATATTATATTATATTATATTATATTATATTATATTATATTATATTATATTATATTATATTATATTATATTATATTATATTATATTATATTATATTATATTATATTATATTATATTATATTATATTATATTATATTATATTATATTATATTATATTATATTATATTATATTATATTATATTATATTATATTATATTATATTATATTATATTATATTATATTATATTATATTATATTATATTATATTATATTATATTATATTATATTATATTATATTATATTATATTATATTATATTATATTATATTATATTATATTATATTATATTATATTATATTATATTATATTATATTATATTATATTATATTATATTATATTATATTATATTATATTATATTATATTATATTATATTATATTATATTATATTATATTATATTATATTATATTATATTATATTATATTATATTATATTATATTATATTATATTATATTATATTATATTATATTATATTATATTATATTATATTATATTATATTATATTATATTATATTATATTATATTATATTATATTATATTATATTATATTATATTATATTATATTATATTATATTATATTATATTATATTATATTATATTATATTATATTATATTATATTATATTATATTATATTATATTATATTATATTATATTATATTATATTATATTATATTATATTATATTATATTATATTATATTATATTATATTATATTATATTATATTATATTATATTATATTATATTATATTATATTATATTATATTATATTATATTATATTATATTATATTATATTATATTATATTATATTATATTATATTATATTATATTATATTATATTATATTATATTATATTATATTATATTATATTATATTATATTATATTATATTATATTATATTATATTATATTATATTATATTATATTATATTATATTATATTATATTATATTATATTATATTATATTATATTATATTATATTATATTATATTATATTATATTATATTATATTATATTATATTATATTATATTATATTATATTATATTATATTATATTATATTATATTATATTATATTATATTATATTATATTATATTATATTATATTATATTATATTATATTATATTATATTATATTATATTATATTATATTATATTATATTATATTATATTATATTATATTATATTATATTATATTATATTATATTATATTATATTATATTATATTATATTATATTATATTATATTATATTATATTATATTATATTATATTATATTATATTATATTATATTATATTATATTATATTATATTATATTATATTATATTATATTATATTATATTATATTATATTATATTATATTATATTATATTATATTATATTATATTATATTATATTATATTATATTATATTATATTATATTATATTATATTATATTATATTATATTATATTATATTATATTATATTATATTATATTATATTATATTATATTATATTATATTATATTATATTATATTATATTATATTATATTATATTATATTATATTATATTATATTATATTATATTATATTATATTATATTATATTATATTATATTATATTATATTATATTATATTATATTATATTATATTATATTATATTATATTATATTATATTATATTATATTATATTATATTATATTATATTATATTATATTATATTATATTATATTATATTATATTATATTATATTATATTATATTATATTATATTATATTATATTATATTATATTATATTATATTATATTATATTATATTATATTATATTATATTATATTATATTATATTATATTATATTATATTATATTATATTATATTATATTATATTATATTATATTATATTATATTATATTATATTATATTATATTATATTATATTATATTATATTATATTATATTATATTATATTATATTATATTATATTATATTATATTATATTATATTATATTATATTATATTATATTATATTATATTATATTATATTATATTATATTATATTATATTATATTATATTATATTATATTATATTATATTATATTATATTATATTATATTATATTATATTATATTATATTATATTATATTATATTATATTATATTATATTATATTATATTATATTATATTATATTATATTATATTATATTATATTATATTATATTATATTATATTATATTATATTATATTATATTATATTATATTATATTATATTATATTATATTATATTATATTATATTATATTATATTATATTATATTATATTATATTATATTATATTATATTATATTATATTATATTATATTATATTATATTATATTATATTATATTATATTATATTATATTATATTATATTATATTATATTATATTATATTATATTATATTATATTATATTATATTATATTATATTATATTATATTATATTATATTATATTATATTATATTATATTATATTATATTATATTATATTATATTATATTATATTATATTATATTATATTATATTATATTATATTATATTATATTATATTATATTATATTATATTATATTATATTATATTTTAGTTGAATCAACATTTAATTCCGAATCCGAGTGACTAGGCAAAGTGGTTACTAGGCAAAGTGGTTGAATTGTTTGCCATATCTGTGGCAATATGAAATAAAACCATTAGTCTACTTTTTTTGAACTTTTCAGCAGAGTGTTTTTAAGTTTTTCAACTGATTCCGAAAATTATTTTTAAAAATATTTTAAAAATTATATTTGCAAATTTATGAAAAACTTAAATAAAATAAATGTCTGCAAAATGTTTTTGTTAGAATTTTTTCGAAAGTTTTTTTTAATAAAAATAAATATTTAATAACAAGTAGATATGCTTTTAGGTTTTTTGTTTGTATCTCAGCAACTATAGGAAGGATCAGTATCAAAATTTGACACAATATGAATTCGCATATCAGGATTACGATGGTATTAATAACTCAATTTGAGCATTGTAGCACATTGAAATTTTCTCACAGTTAATGATTTAACAACATTAGTAATATCCGATGTGGGGTGCAGGAGGTTTTTAGTAGTACGTAGATTTAAGAAAATGCTTGCTTGCATTTATGAGTTGTGTTTTAAGAATTAAGTATAAGCAAGGGTTTCGTGAGTCGCGCGATACCGAGGTGATGAGTAGAGGTTAAGTTTAGATTTTAAGCATTATGATTTTAACTGACTTAGAGTTCAGAAGTGTTTTCAGTTTAAGCTCAAGCTTTCTAAAAAATACTTAAAAATAATTAATAAAAGTATAAAGCAAGTATAAATATACTTGCATTTTTATTTAATAATAAATGTTAAGACTACAATTGTGGACTTCGAGGAGAATTTGTACCTGAAATTTTCATCCATAAAAGGCAAGAACAAAAGGACTCCTTGAGTCCGAAACATTTTAGCGCAGCCTGTTTTTCAAGAATCTACAAAAAAAAGACTGAAGGACGAATTTGAAGGAGCATTAAAAAAAAATGAAGAAACACAAATGTGGAAAGGAAGGTATACTTAAATATTGAGTCAATTTTAGTGAGTATGAGTGAAAGTAGTAAATCAATGGTGAAATTAAATGATAGAAAGAATGAAATTAAACAAATTATAAATTTTAATTGAATGTTTTAATGATTATATGGTGAACTTTGAGGAATTGGAAGTATTATATAGAAATTTATTAGGACAACTTGGCAGATTTACTGAGTAATTGTGGAATCAAATTAGTACGGAAATTAACAATAAAGAAACTTTGGAATTAATAAAAAATAAAGTTATTACCACACGGGTATACTCAGAAGTCGAAAGAGTTGACGTAGTTTTTGAACAGTTAGTAAACTTCTTAGACATAAAAGTGCTCATAAAATAAAAGAATTAGAAGATTGAAAAGGAGAATTTACTGCATTAAATAAAAAATTAAAGGATGTTTTAGAAGAACGGCAGGAGTCGTTAGAGCAGGCTAGGCGAATAGAGGAAGAAAACGAAAAATTAAGAACTTTGCTGAAAAATAAAGATATTTCGGACAAAACAATGGAACGAGCACTGACCCAACAGCCCAGACTAGAATTCGAAACATTAGAAGAAGCCAATACTAAAGTAAGGTAATTAGATTCGAAAATCAGATTTTTAGAATCAGACGTTAGGCTAGCCCACGAAACATCATTATATCATAAGGAGGCATTACAGATTGAAGGAAAGTTTGATAAAATAACAGCACTGGAGTAACAGCACAAATGTCGTTAGAAACTATAGCGAAATACGTAGGAAGTGTGGTTCCAATTTTTGTGGGATCAGAATCACCGTCCGTTAAAACTGAACTTTATAGATTCATGGACGGTTGTGCGTTAGCAAGTCTGAAAATTACAGACGAAAACAGAGAAGAATTCATTAGCTGTGTCAAACTGCATCTTTTTGGTGACGCTTATGATCTAGACCGCACAAGAAAGTTCAATGATTTAGAGGAGTTATTTGACGCTCTAAGAAATACATATTTAAAAATGACTTCTTTAGATTCGGTTCAGGATAATATAAGAAAAGCATATCAAACGGATGGTGAGAGTCTGAGGGCATTTACAAGAAGATTAAGGATCAACACTAAATATTAAACAAAAAAAAACGGAAGTATCAAAAATACGACCAACATGCTCTTTTTGCAAGAAAAAAGGACATATAAGAGACGAATGTATTACGCGGAAAAACACACCGTTTTGTGTAGAGTGTGAAAAATATAGGCACGAATCTTCGAGATGTGCTTCCATTAGATTAGAAGCTCAAAATAAGGAAGGGTTTGGACGCACACAAAACCAACCAGTCGTTAATAGGGAATTTTTAAACAACAATTTGCAAGCAGGACATAACACTAAGTACCGTACTAATAATAATAATAGAAATAATAACAATAATAATGGGAATAATGTGGATAACCCTAGAAATAATTTAAAATGTGATTGGTGTCGTCGACTTGGTCATGCGGAAACTAATTGTTACGCCAAGATGGATTGTCTGGCGAGGGAGAATAATGCTCAAAACAAGGGAAACTACCCATTCAAAATAGCAAAATTAGGTCAAAAAGGGTACAAATAGTAAATCATGAGGCTGAAGGGTCTGTTATCACATTAACTACCCAAACTCCTAAAAATGAGAGAAACCGGTGGAGGAAAATATTGCAAATCAGACCTCGGCAGTGATCGTTGATACACATGTCGATCCACCGTGGTTTGATTGTGAGGGAGTGACAATGGTAATTTTTGCATTAATACATTTCTTTATATATATGATAATAGCAATAGGGGCAAAAATGATTAAATTAGTAGCAGATAAAACTAATCGGCAAAGATTTGTATGGGAAGAAATGCAAATAGGTCAAAAGGCGAACAATATGTTTACAGGAATGTTGAAAAAGCTTGAAAATTTTATATCATGTTATGATAAAAAAATCAGACAACAGTTGAGTGGATTAAATAAAAAGGGAATTAACAGAATATATTCAATAGAAAGGGGGACTGCTTCAAATTGTCTAATGTAAGTGATATGTTCATTGAAGTACCTTGCGAAGCAGCTAAAAATATTAGACGCTTGTAGACGCAATGACACAACTACCGGACTTTGACAAAAATAGTAACAAAGATGTTAATGGGGCTTTTGGTGGATGCGTAAAGACTTTAGGCACGACCAATATACAAGACAGTAATATGAAGTGGTTACATTTCATCAAGGATTGAAACCTAAACGAATAACGGTTTCGGTTTTTTCCGCGTTTCGGTTACGGTTTCGGTTTTAGATTTTTATTACGAAATGGTTTCGGTATACCGGTTCCAAGTTACGGTTTCGGTTTTTGTATAAAATTTCTTTTTTTTTCATAATTTTCAAATAATTTAACATTATTTATATTGTGCTAAGTTATGTTCAAATTGTTATATTGGGGTAAAGTGGCAAACGTAATTTAACAATGTTTGTTGTTATTTTAGTGAAAATATTGTGTTATAAAAATTATTTTATTGATTTCGCCAAGAAAAAAATTCAATCGTGACCACAAGTCAATGAAAAGTAACATTTTGACTTCACCTGAGATATGATCTGCAGAGGAGAGCCGAGAAGCGAACCTTAAATAAAAGCAAGAGGAATACATCGGTAAATGTTCTTAAACTTCATGAAAATAAGAAGAATTATGTACAATTTCCATCCATAAAACCAAAAAAATTAAATTTCAACTGCCTTTATACTTGAAATGCTCGAACTTGCACTTTATTTTCCGTATTAGTTACTAATTTTTTCTTGTATCATCATTGTTTTTTTGTTACCTTATTATAAGTATCCTTAATATATATGTCCGAAATTTAGGTGTTTTGAAAAAATCATTCTAAAATCAATCAAACTCAGACTTAAAAATGGCATTCTATTGAATAGGTCCTTTAAAAGAATTTAAAAATTATTCAAATGAACTTGTCAAAACTTGTCCCACTTTATTTTACTAATACAATAAATAAAAAAATAATATCATTCAAAATTTAATAATTTTTTAACAAGAAACATTGTGCTTGGAGTTGCTGTTGTTTTGTTGTTAATTCGATTTACCGCTACACAAATAAATGAAAAAAAACAAATTTTAGACCAAAGACTGTTATTTGGAAACAATGTTTCTCAAAAAACAACATGTCAATTTTTGTACAACACAAAAAAATATTTTTGGAACTCAAAATGTTATTAAATGACATTTAAACATGCCTTGTACTTGTACTATATAAAATAAAATATGTTTTCCTGTTTCTTTTTATGCTTTTTCAAAAACCGTTTTTAACGGGTATAAAAACGAACCCGTTTATTTCGGTTTTGGATATCGGTATATTTCTGATTTTCGTATAACGGTTTCGGTTACGGTTTTAAAAATGAAACGGATATCGGTTTCCGTTTCGGTTACGGTTTCAATCTTTGCATTTAATAATGCATGTAGTGTCTTGAACAAGGAATACCAAGGAATAATAGGACGGGATAATATATGGAATAGATCCGTAATAAACGCAATTAATAAGACCATAACATTCAATGATAAAGGAAAGAGCCACACTATCCGATTACCAATGAAAACTCGAGCGGACATAGAAAATATTTATTACAATCATGAAATAAAAATCATGCCGAGAACCGCAAAAATAGTAGAAATTAGATACAAATAATGAAACGAATTCAGCTCAAAGAATATGTTAGAAACTGTCCTAAATACCAAATGAACAAAAGTTCAAAGTTAACAAAAATGCCAATGGTTTTGACAGATACGCCAACATGTCCATTCGATAAGGTTTATATGGACTTGGTAGGAATTTTTCCCGAAACAGTATCGGGAAATAAATATATATTAACTTTCAAGACGATTTTTCAAAATACATGTGCTGCGTAGCTTTCCCAGACGCGGAAGCAAGCACAGTAGCCAAAGCTCTTTACGAGGAAATCACGCGTTATAATATTCCGAAAATTTTAATTACAGATAATGGTTCAAATTTTATGTCAAAATTAATTTCAGACACGTGCAAGTTATTAAACATTAAAAAATGCATATATCACCCGCAGGCGAATGGCTCGTTAGAATGAAGTCACAGACCTTTAGCGGAGATGTTTTGCAAAAGAGGATGGGTCCAACTGGGACCAATAGTTGAATTCGGCAATGCATGTGCACAATAAAACACAGTGCATATGTCAACAGGGCAAACGCCTTGTCGTACCTTATACGGATTTGTATTCGACATGCGAACCAACCTAAAACGAAAATGTTCACCAATTTATAACAGTGAAGATTACAATAAGGTATTAAAATGCCAAATACAGCGTACACATGAGATAGTCAGACAAAATCAAGAAAAAGCTAAGGAAAGATCTAAACGAAGTTACGATAATACATTAAATACGGTAGTTTTTAAGGAAGGCGATAAAGTTTTATTAAAAAAACAGAATAGGAAAAACAAATTTTCACCAATCTGGGTAGAACAATACGAAGTCCTTTCGATAATAAGTCCTGTGACAACAGTAACCTGTATAGCGTCAACGCACTTATGGCGGACGGACGTGTCGTCTCTTGTCTTTTTTAACGTGTTCCGTCCGTCGTTTAGTATAAATGTGTTTCAAAACTGTGTTTAATGTGCCCACCCAACATAAGAAAAAATAACAACGAAATAAATCAAAATTAGACTAAAACACAAACTAATAATAATTTACATAGAAAACTAAAATAAAACAAAATAAACACCAAACAAATAAAACAAACAATAAAAATTCAACAACAACAACCACATAATAGAACCGAATTCGCGCTGCCTGCTGAGTTGCCGCACTCGCTGTTTTTGCAATTGCCGACGCAAAGGGCTTTTCTTTGCTCTTTGCTGCAATTGCACAGGTTTGTTGACGTATTCCCTCCCTCCCCCATCCTATTCCACGCTACTAGCGCGCACGGTTGAGGCTGCACTGAGAGCGTAATCTATGCTGTGGTGAAGGCATAACACTTACCACGGCTCGCCTTGGTAGTATGTATGTCTGTCGCAAAAATTTCGCATAGATTTTTGCAACATTCGTGGGCTAAGGGATAACTTTTTCTATGCGTATGTATCCATCCATAGCCCACAAATAATGGCACTAGGTGAGACCCAGGTTAATGAGGGTGCAGTTCCACTAGATTTTTATATACCTGGTTATCACCTATTGCCATTATTCTCTGCCCTAGGGGCCTTGCTCTTTTTATTCGAAGTGACGTTGCGTATCAACACAGCAACAACATAGTGTGTCGGATAGCGAATTTAATACTATTTGGGTTAAATTCAAAATTCAAACACACATCATGCACTTGTGCTTTCTTTATAGGAGTCCGAATTTAGATAGGGTTTCCGCCTGTAATAAGCTGGATGCCTTATCTGATTCGATCTCAAATATATTGGAGCAATTTCCAGGCAGTGAAATTGTTGTTGCCGGCGATTTTAATGTGCACAACGCCACTTGGTTGAGCCACTCGGGTCTATCAACACAGGAGGGTTGTTATGTTGAGCTTTTTGCCGAGTGCAACCAACTCACTCAAATGGTGAAGGAGCCGACGTATATTCCACTCGTCGGCGGTCAAAGCCCAAAAGTCCTAGACCTTTTTTTGACTTCACGTCATGAAAAATATGATGTAAAAGTCCTTGCACCTCTTGGTAATTCCGACCACTGTACTGTTTCCGCAGAGTTTTCGTATTCTAGAGCCCCGAAGAGGACTGTATGTCTTTACGAAAAAGCAAATTGGATTGGGTTAAATGATTTTTTTCGCAACTTTAATTGGAAATTGTGTTTCGCTGACAGAGACATAAATGCTGCGGCTTTAATGGTACAAAATATTATTTTATTAGGTATGCGGTCCTTCATACCTTCTAAAAAAATTAGCATTAAACCTAAGGACCACTCTTGGTTTAATGAGACTTGCAGGATTGCAGTCTGGTCGAAAGAGGAAGCCTTTCAGACTTGGCGTTCTAACAAGAATGCTGATACTGAAAGACTTCGTATACAGGCTAGGAATCGCTGTAATGCCGTGATCTCACGCGAAAAGTTTCTTCACGAACAAAACGCGCGCAAAAAGGTCCTACTCTATCACAGGGGTAGTAAAAATTTCTGGTCATTTGTAAAAAGGGTGAAAAATCAGACGACATCGCCTACTCCAAAGCTAATCTCTTGGCAAAATTATTTGCAAATAATTCAACGCTCCCAGATAGTAATCAACCACTGCCGGTCGTCGATTTTGTTTCTTCTGCAATGCCGGAGATACATCGGGCAGTTAAAAAGGTTTTAGCAAACCTCAACATTAACAAAGCCTCTGGGCCAGATGGCATATCTGCCCATGTGTTGAAGAAGTGCGCGTCAACGCTGGTTTGTATTGCATATGGTGTCGGTGAATCTTTTACTCGATGGATATCGAGTTTTCTCCAGGGTCGTGCAATACGAGTTGCGATGGATGGTGTTCTTTCGGAACCACATTCCATCAATTCTGGAGTTCCGCAGGGTTCCGTCCTATTCCCGTACCTATTTCTGGTATTTATCAATGACCTTCTGTCATTGACCCATTCCTTTGCAGATGATAGCAACATTTGTCATTCATACTCGTTCAAAAAGCGCCCAACCTCTTTGGAGATTGAGAGTAAAAGACGCACTATGAATGACACACTCAATAATGACCTTAAAACAATCTCCGAGTGGGGTCTTGCAAATAGAGTTGATTTTAATGCACGCAAGACCCAATGTTGTCTGTTATCTCACAAAAGAATGGATTCAACCGTACCTCCCCTTAATATGGGTGCTGTGGATATTGCAGAGTCAGCTGCTCTTGACGTTCTGGGCATATCAATTCAATGTGATCTCCGTTGAAATGATCATATATTTGACGTGTCGAAAGAGGCGGCCAAGTGCCTCGGTTTTTTAAAACGGTGTAAGACATACTTCACTCCTGCTGACTTGGGTACTGTCTACACCACCTATATTCGGCCTAAGATGGAATACAATTCGCACATGTGGGCAGGGGCTTCAAAATCTTCTTTGGAGTTCCTGGATCGAATCCAACAACGTGCAATATATTTAACAGGGGATGAAAATATTTCATCGTCTATTGGTTCTCTTGAGCACCGAAGGACCGTTGGGTGTGTAATCCTGTTTTATAGGTATTACAATTTTAAGTGTTCGAGGGAGATACATGGCCTGATTCCACCAGGTCGTGTGTCATCTCGTTCTACTCGGGCATCGAACCAAGCCCACCCCTTCGTAGTTCACTCGGCTCTCAATAGAACCACGCATTACCGAGAGAATTCGTTCTTCAGTCGCACGATACGTTTGTGGAACAATCTCCCTGCGTCTGTTTTTCCCGACATTTTTGATATTGGCAAATTCAAAACAAACATTCACCGACACTACTCCATCTTTCCCCCCTCCATTTAGCCTATCATCCCTTCTTACGATCAACACTGTGCATGAATAGGGGGCATCCCCTAAGCGTTGGTTAATTTGTATAAAAAAAAAATCATTAAACGCAATGAATAATATTGAAAACAACGTAATTTAAGTACGCGTAAATATAGAAAAATATGTTTTTAAAATCTAAATTAGTGCATGAGGAAATAGCTATGTATTAATTTTAAAAGATGACTAGCATTAGATCATGTATTAAATGAGAAAGGAAGATTATATTAGATATTTCATAAACAAGAATTCAGTACGAATTAGCCAAAGCAATAAAAAATACATTGTCACTATAATTGACCTATGTCAGTACTTCAATTTCATTGTCAAGAGCATTTTCAATGGAAACAGACGACAGAAAGATCATTGCACTTGAAGTGCAGATAGATGTGAGCGTAGCACACACTAAAGTGGGGCACAGATAGAAGTGAGGAGCTAATGTTATAAGCTATAAAATGCAATTCAGCGATTTGCATCTAGGAACCACTGCACTAATGTACCGAAAATGAAACGAGTTAATGCAGCGTAAATATTTGAACAATAATTGAATGATAAGAAAAAATACAATACACAATCTAACAAAATTAACCAACGTTTTAAATGTGATCATTACATGGTAATGAAAATATATATGTACCTATTGAATGTACAAAAGTAGTTATGCATAAATCGCGCGCGCTGAAAATTGAAAATTGGCAATAATGATTAAATTCATAAATTAGTGCATGAATAAATAGCTAAGTATTTTTGAAAATAATTAGCTTTGATTCTTGTGCTAATGAAATTATAAATAAAAGAATTTCTATATATTAAGAAAAAATTTAAGATTTTAAAGTTCAATAAAATATGTACGTAGGTGTAAAAGTTCAATAAACATATACAATTAAAATATAAAAATTTAATACTATGATGTAAGGTAATATAAACAAAGATCATGAATACTGAAAGTAAAAATGATGCTAAATATAAATTATTTATAAAGTTATAGTAGTCAATACAAAGTAATAAGTATTTTTAATAATAATCCTGGCTCTGGAAATGCATTTCAACCACGACGAAGCATACAAAGAAATAAAACATGCACTAAGAAGAAGAAGGACTTGCAATCCACCAAACAATAAAATTCGACGCAGAAGACACTAAGTTTAAATTTTAATTGTTGAAGAAGGTCGTTTAATTTTGTTGGGAAAAGGTCTGAAATGGTAATATTAAGTAATGAAGTACAAGAGAAGAATGATAAAACAACATGTGAGAGTCATGGCGCGGACAACAACAATTAGACATCAATACAATGTTTAATTAAAAGAAAAAAGCTCACTATACCCATGGATGTGGAAGTTCGACAAATCACCAAAGTTGCGACTATTTACCATAAAGAAGCAACAACATTTTACATATTTACGTACATATAATTAAAAGATGACAATTTTATCACACAAGAAACACGCTAATATTTTGTAAATAAGTTGAAGGAGTTATTCCATATACAGTTATTCAACTGTCAATGCGAACGTGACGGAAAAAGAAATTTAACACATCAACAATGTAAACCATAATTGTACTAAATCAACAACTTTTCACACATTATTCTGACAATTTCCTCAACAAAAGAACATAATTTCTTAAAGGAGAAGACGAAAATTAAAAACACTAAGAACCAGGAATATACGTATTCAAATATTTTTACAACAAGTGAAATGCAAGAATGGAACACAATAGAACACCACACAAAAATACCAAAACATACATTTTTAAAGATATTGGAATTCTGCTTGAGAGACAATAACTATTTTAAATATGATGATAAGATATACACTCAAATATTTGGAATGCCGATGGGAAACCACTGTCCCCCACAATAGCGGATATCATTTTAGATAACCTACTTGACCACACTATAGACGAATTAAATAAAACAAATACTAAAATAAAACTGATGGTAAAATATGTTGACGATATCTTCGCAAAAGTAAAGAAAAAAGACAAAGATTTAATATTAACAACACTAAATAACTATCACAAAAAATTGCAATTCACGGTAGAAACGGAGATAAATAACAAAATACCATATTTAGACACCGAATTGCACAAAAATAACAACAAAATCGCATTAAACTGGTATACAAAAGAAATGGCTTCAGGAAGAATAATGAATTTCAATTCGACGCAACCCCTAAAACAGAAAATAAACACAGTGACAAATTTAATTAATAAAGTTGTATATATAAGTGACAAACAATTCATAAATGACAACATAAAGAAAATTAGGACAATTCTAAAATACAATGACTACCCCAACTATCTAATTGACAACATAATACAAAAAGAAATTAACAAAAATACCACTGGCCAAAACACTGAACAAACAGAAAGATCTGGCAACACTAAACAATTTTTTAGTGTCACTTATGTTCCACATTTAACAAACAACAAAACTTTGCATGAAGAAATAACGAGAGAGGGAACAGCATTCGCGCACAAATCAAATAAAACTTTAGAACAGATCTTCACAAACACAAAAGCGCCAATAGAAAAACACCAACAACATAACGTAGTATACCAAATAGGATGCAATGGAAACAACGACGAGCAATGCGAACAAGTATATATAGGAACGACAAAGATGGACTGAGAATGGCAGAACATCAAGCAGACATTAGAAAGGAAAAGATGACAACAGCATTAGCGCAACATATTTTGGAAAGCGGACACACAGCTGATTTTGACAATATGAAAATTTTGGACAAAGAGAGAAGAACAAATACACGATATACATTAGAGAGTCTCAGAATACAACAAAAATTAACAAAAAAAATGAACAAAAAAGAAGACAAAGACAACACCCACTCAATATATTCAGTGGCGATCAAAAATCTTTAACGGCAGCAAGTGTTTAATGTTTGAATTTTGTTTTTAATGTAATACGTTGTTTTTTAATTATAAATTTGATCTGTAATTGTTTGTAATAGTGCAAAAATTATGGTGTAATCAATGTAGTAAAAAATAGTAAGTGTTAATTAAAATGAATGTTAAATATTGTAAACTACCAAAATTTTCTGTAAATTTAAAGATCCAATAAAATATCCCTGAAGAAGTTGGGAAAAAGCCAACGAAACGTCGGAGTAAAAGTTTTTACTTGCATAGAACCCTATAAAGACCAAAACAGCCTACTCATATAATTTAAAAAATATTAAAAATTGGTAAAATTTACATATTTCAAAAACCTTATCGGAAGGCCTGCCGAACATCGACCAACTTATTGGATCACACACTCATGCAAAATGAAGAATTTTTTCCAACATATTAAAATGAAATACGACAATGAGACATGCATCCGACTCAAAGACTACTCTAGACAAAAGAAACGACTAGCTAAACAGACAGAGACTAAAATTCTTACTTTCATGCAGAGAATATGGTATAATACCAAAGCACCTTACCAGCAGAATATCAGGAATTAGACAACTATTTAGAACAGAAACGATTCAAAAACTACAAGAAAAAACTGAACAGAAATTTCTTTTAAAAATTCTCAATCTGGAGATCACACAAACATTAGGATAACAAAAAGAAACTTGCAACACAACGAAAATTAAATGAAAGCCACACTTAATGACAGTGAATACAAAACATTCACATCAAATCAATGCAATATGTATCAGTACATAACATCAAAAACACAACTGACACATTCGTCCAAATTAATGAATTTAAAACACTCAATGTTACAAAAATTAGGATTCACATATAACGAAGACTGGTTCATAAACAAAACAGAAATAAATTTCCCCGAAGAAAGTAAATGGTTACTATCGCTGGGCAAAAAAATTCGCACTACCGATAACCTACAAGAATTTTTCACCAATACATTTAATAGCGGACATTGAACAATGTATACAAACAATAGAAGATGACAGGGAAAAAGAGGTTGCCAGATCTAAAATAACTAACAAAATAGCAACATACAATAGAAAAATTAAGAACACAACCAAAGAAATATTAATTCTCAAAACATTCGAAAAAACTCAAAAATTACTAAAACAACACAAAAATGACATTATAATAACAACATCTGACAAATGAAACAAAACTGTGATAATATACAAAGAGGACTACAATAAGAAAATGGAGACGCTATTAGAAGATAAAACAACGTACAAAACAACAAGAACAGACCCCACATCTATACTACAAAAAATTAATAACAACATTATAAACGATCTATACAAACACGAATTTATTGAAATAAAAGAAAAATTTAAATTGACATGCTCAGCAGCTCTAGCACCTAGAATTTATGGATTACCAAAGATCCATAAAAAAGGATTACCTCTAAGACCTATATCCTCGTCAATGCATGTTCCCTGTTACCAATTGTCGAAATACATAGGCAAAAGAAATGGCTTCATGAAGAATAATGAATTTCAATTCGACGCAACCCCTAAAACAGAAAATAAACACAGTGACAAATTTAATTAATAAAATTGTATATATAAGTGACAAACAATTCATAACTGACAACATATAGAAAATTAGGACAATTCTAAAATACAATGACTACCCCAACTATTTAATTGACAACATAATACAAAAAGAAATTAACAACCAGTTGGGAAGGTTTGATCACATGGGAAATTTTAAATTTGGTGTTATTATGATAGTTAGGATTATCAAAATTATAGTCGGTCTAAGCCGACTATAAATACCCTGCACATATGTGTGGTTACCATTCAAAGTGGTATATAGGTCACCAGGGTATACAAATTCGGAAAATAACTACAAACTTTCAATCGCTGAAGAATTTCCATTCATTTGATACCCATATTTACAAATGGGTAGGTGTACCGAATTTCGATTTTTTTTTTGGGAACCACAAGTCGTTTCGTGAGAAAACATTATTTCCATGTATGAAGTCAATATATATTTGACCAAAAAAGTTTACCTAAGCACGTATAGAGTAAAACTGAACTGTAGATGTACATTTTATATGAGTTATTTGAATATAAATGGTCAGTTCACAGGTCACAATAAACCGATATGCCTAATTTTTTCGCACATACAGCTTAGGTTTATAAGTAATCTAAATTAAGAGTTTCATTTATCTAACTCTTCAATTGTTTAAGTAGTAGTGATTTCAACAGGCAGACACACGGACTGACAGACGGACAGACGGACATCGCTAAAACAACTCAGGAGGTCATGCTGATCAAGAATATATATACTTTTCCATACCGGAGATGCTTTCTTCTGGGTGTTACAAACGGCGTACCAAATTGAATATACCTTTCACTTTTAGTGTAGGGTATAAAAATACCACTGACCAAAACACTGAACAAACAGAAAGATCTGGCAACACTAAACTAATTTTTAGTGTCACTTTCGTTCCACATTTAACAAACAACAAAACTTTGCATGAAGCAATAACGAGAGAGGGAACAGCATTCGCGCACAAATCAAATAAAACTTTAGAACAGATCTTCACAAACACAAAAGCGCCAATAGAAAAACACCGACAACATAACGTAGTATACCAAATAGGATGCAATGGAAACAACGACGAGCAATGCGAACAAGTATATATAGGAACGACAAAGAGAGCACTTGGACTGAGAATGGCAGAACATAGAGCAGACATTAGAAAGGAAAAGATGACAACAGCATTAGCGCAACATATTTTGGAAAGCGGACACACAGATGATTTTGACAATATGAAAATTTTGGACAAAGAGAGAAGAACAAATACACGATATACATTAGAGAGTCTCAGAATACAACAAAAATTAACAAAAACAATGAACACAAAAGAAGACAAAGACAACACCCACTCAATATATTCAGTGGCGATCAAAAATTTTTAACGGCAGCAAGTGTTTAATGTTTGAATTTTGTTTTTAATGTAATACGTTGTTTTTTAATTATAAAATTGATCTGTAATTGTTTGTAATAGTGCAAAAATTATGGTGTTATCAATGTAGTAAAAAATAGTAAGTGTTAATTAAAATGAATGTTAAATATTGTAAACTACAAAAATTCTCTGTATATTTAAAGATCCAATAAAATGTCCCTGAAGAAGTTGGAAAAAAGCCAACTAAACGACGGAGGAAAACAATGGAGTAAAAGTTTTTACTTGCATAGAACCCCATAAAGACCAAAACAGCCTACTCATATAATTTAAAAAATATTAAAAATTGGTCAAATTTACATATTTCATAAAAGAACAACGTCAAACAACAACATGTACGTATAATTAAAGATGATTTCCGAAGATGACAATTTTGCTACAAGGACTCTTAAAACATTTAAAGAAGACAAATTCGTATTAGTATCCAGAAATATAATATTACAAAATTACCAATTTTAGTATCTGCTCTCAACAAAATACGATTCAATTTGACTGAAAAAACAACGCAACAAAGAAGACATCAAATTTAACAAAGCTAAGAAAATCAAGACGATGATGATAACAATGTTTTTCGAAACAGGGACAGAAACAAATAAAATTCAGCCAGCCAACCTATACACGTAAACAGAGAGTAACAGAACTGCGATCACAACAGTTTTTTGTATAATTAATTTAATAGACTAGAAACACGTAAAGAAAAACTTGAAGAAACATTAAAAATATGAAAACTATAATTATAAACAATAACTAAAGATATACAATAAATATCGCAAAATATTTAAAAGAAAACAAATTGTTGCACAAATTAAAGCATTTAATGACTTAGATGAATTAATAAGAAAAACAACAGAGCAACACGGAACGCAGAGATTGCAAAGCTGTAACTTGATCAACTATTGTTTTGTTAATTGCAATGTTCAGTGACTTTTAATGTTATACATTTTTATTTTTAGCGTTACATGAAGTATATAGATATTTAATTTTTTTTAATATCAACAATAACACTAAAATTACGACCATTAATTAAGTAATTGAGTAACGAAGAAAAACATTAATATGACTTTTAAAATGAAAATAAGTAAAATAAATTATAATAACACAAATAATTGATGATTTCAAATATTATTGAAAGTTGAAATAAATTATGTTTAACTTAAGAAATATATTGAGGTATTAATGATGTAAAAGCAAAAACTATTATTCTTTTTAATAATATTTTTTTCTTAAAATAAGGTGGAAAGAATGTTGTGAATCAGAAACATTTTTTTTATGTATTTAAGAAAGTGCACATAATCAGTATAAAGTTCAATCTAAAAGTTAAAAGCTCAATAATAGATGCATGTTAACTTAACATAACGTAAACGACGTAACTGGAACAAGTGCATAATGTTTATGAGTGCATACTTTCAGGAGATAAAATTAAGTCTGCTTAAAAGCAACGAAAAATGCATTGGTTGCAATTTGATCCGAGACTCATGCTAGCAAGTGTGCCGTATATTTAAAAGCAACAACAAAAGCATTGGTTGTAATTTAAGTCAACATTAACGCCAAAATAATTAATAAACGTATAAAGCAAGTATAAAATATCCTTGCGTTTTTCTTTAATAATAAATGTTAGGACTACAATTGTGGACTTCGACGAGAAATTGTCATTGATGAAAATGTCATCAGTAAAAAGCAAAAACAAAAGGACCCCTGGAGTCCGTAACAACGTATACGCGAATTCATTTCGGACTGTCGAATGCAGCTTTGTGTCGATCTGCCTCTCTTTGGTCTTTTCCAGGATTTGGCGCAATGTGAAAATAGGTTCAATGGTGGACTTGCCAGGTCTGGAGCCGCACTGATAAGATCCAATCAGTCTGTTGACGGTGGGCTTCAGTCTTTCACATAATACGCTCGTTAGAACTGTATACGCGATATTGAGGAGACTTATCCCACGGAGGTTGGCGTGTATCGTGGGATCCCCTTTTTTAAGGATTGGGCAGAGTATACTGAGATTCCATTCGCTGGGCATGCTTTCTTCTGACCAGATTCTGCTGATGAGCTGGTGCATGCTCGTTATGAGCTCATCGCCTCCGGTCTTAAACAACTCGGCATGCAGACCATCCGATCCTGCGGCTTTGTTGTTTTTCAGCCTGTTGATGGCTGTGTACACCTCATCACGGTCAGGCTGCGGTATATCAACGCCGTCGTCAGCAACTAGGGTTGTCAAGCTGTCTTCCCTATCGGTGGAGTAGTTGTCATCATCGCCTGCTAGAAGATCGGAGAAGTGTTCTCTCCATAATCTCAGTGCATCCTGGACATCTGTTATTAGATTTCCGTCATCGTCTTGACAGGAAGAGGGTTTCTAATTATCTTTTCTTGCGCCTGAAAAGATGTTTCTCTCCCCTCCTCTTCTACTACCGAATGCAGGGTGGCTCTATATACAGCGTCTTTCTCTGCAGTGGCTGCGCGAAACTCTTCGTCATACCACTTGTTCCGTAGTTGGCGTTGGAATCCATATCATCTAGAGGGGGAGTGCCTTGGGCAAGTAAGTGTGAGAGTCGAGCGGCATAGGACTGTTCGAACTGTTGTGTGTGCAGCTTACTGACGTCTATCTTTCTTTGCGTGGGTTTTCGTGCGTTTTTCGTGCGTTTTCGCGCATAATCGTGTGCAAACCTTGTTACAAGGAAGTGATCCGAGTCGATGTTGGCATTTCGAATCGAGCGTACGTCCATCACACTAGAAGCGTGCCTTCCATCAATCACAACATGATCAATTTGGTTGCGCGTGTTCTGATCGGGAGACCGCCACGTGACCTTGTGAATATTGAGATGCTGGAATATAGTATTTTTAATTACCATGTTTCGTGCTGCGGCGAAATCGATCAGCCTCATTCCATTATCAGAGGTGTTGTCGTTTAGGCTGAATTGTCCAACTGTTGGACCCCTCATGGTCCACCTTGGCATTAAAGTCACCAATCACAATTTTGATGTCGTGTCGGGGGCAGCGCTTATAGGCTTTGTCGAGGCGCTCATAGAAGGTCTTTTTGGTTTCATCGTCATTCTCATTCGTCGGAGCGTGCGCACAAATAAGGCTGATGTGGAAGTATTTAGCCTTGATGCGGATTGTCGACAGTGGTTCATTCACGGGTTTGAACCTAGAGACAAGGTGGCGGAGTCTCTTGCCGACTTTAAATTCATGTCTCTCCGCATTGCAGCTGTATTAAATGTCACAGGATGCCTGTCCTGTCCATCGCATTTCCTGGATGCGGTGATATCAGCCTTGTATTTTTCGAGGACATCAACCAGCTGGATAGTGGCACCTTTCCTATAAAGGGTTCGGACATTCCAGGTGCATATCCGTAAATCATAGTCCTTTATACGATTGCGTAGGTTGCCATCGTGTTTTCGGGTCGGTATCCGAGGCATGTTATCTGTTTTCGTTGAATCATCTTTTTTATATGGCGGGTAACAAGCCCAACGCACAACCCCTATTTTGGAGGGCCAATATCCCAGTCTCGTTTGTCCCCGACCAGACCACCCACCGGGGATGAAACCCGATCATCAGCTGGTTGCTCGTGTTAACAGGGTTCACCAACGTGATGGTGAGACTAGGAATTGTGTAGGAGAGGCTATGGTAACTAACAGAAGTCGGTTATTGGATTGCTCATGCACTACACTATATCCGCCCTAATTTACATAATTCCATCATCCGCTTTTTTTTTTTTTAATTCATACCACATTTACAATTCTTATTGTACTGTGAAGTGATGACTATTGATAAAAGTTTACGAAAATTAAAATAAAGTCAACAGTTTTGAAAAGTATTTCAAAAATTCATTACATAAATGGTAATTGAACATTCCAGGTGCATATCCGTAAATCATAGTCCTTTATACGATTGCGTAGGTTGCCATCGTGTTTTCGGGTCGGTATCCGAGGCATGTTATCTGTTTTCGTTGAATCATCTTTTTTATATGGCGGGTAACAAGCCCAACGCACAACCCCTATTTTGGAGGGCCAATATCCCAGTCTCATTTGTCCCCGACCAGACCACCCACCGGGGATGAAACCCGATCATCAGCTGGTTGCTCGTGTTAACAGGGTTCACCAACGTGATGGTGAGACTAGGAATTGTGTAGGAGAGGCTATGGTAACTAACAGAAGTCGGTTATTGGATTGCTCATGCACTACACTATATCCGCCCTAATTTACATAATTCCATCATCCGCTTTTTTTTTTTTTAATTCATACCACATTTACAATTGTTATTGTACTGTGAAGTGGTGACTATTGATAAAAGTTTACGAAAATTAAAATAAAGTCAACAGTTTTGAAAAGTATTTCAAAAATTCATTACATAAATGGTAATTGAAAAATAAAATTATTAATTTACAGTATTTTTTACAGTATTACATGTTTTGGATTAAGAAGATTTAAATAACAATATAAATTGTATATCCTATCTATATATATAAACTTTTGGTCCGTCTGTCTGTGTGTCTGTCTGTTTGTTCCAGCATCACGTCTAAACCGCTGAACCGATTTGACTGAAATTTTCGCACGAAGATACTATGCAGTCCGGACAGAGGATATATATGGACGGGATTGGACAACGGTTCGTTGCACCTCCCATACAACCTAAACTGAGAAAGAATTGTCTATGAGAAATGTTTTTTTAGCGGAGAATTAGTTTTGTTTCGGTTACTACATTTATAAAATTAATAATAAAAAAAACGTCCATACCGAAGCACGGGTCCCTGATATAAATAATAAAAATGTTTTTTATATTAATAAAATTGTTCCGTATCCTTGCATTCACAAAATCTTTGCACGAGTCGTGCAAAGGTTCAGCTAGTTAATATAATAAATCTCTATGTTTGTTTATTTGTTTCGCTTCTCCGCCTAACAACTGATCCGATTTGCTTTAAATTTTTAGCACAGATACGGTAGGGTCTGGAAGGAATGATGTATATGTGCGGGATTGGAAACAGCCTAAACTTCCAAATCGATATAGCTTTGCACTTACAGCAGCTGCAAACATGAAAAAAAAACCCAAATAAAAAAAAGAAAGTTCAACCAAATTTTTTTTCATAATTTTTGAACATTGATGTTTTTGTAGATTATTTTTTTTTCAACTGGTGATTTCGACCATTGCGTTTTTATTGTCGTCCAAGTTTTTTTTTTAACATTGTTGTTTTTTTTTGGGTTTTTTTTTTTTGTAAAATGTTCATTTCGACCATTGCGTCCTTTTTGTCCTCCATAATTGTTTTTTTCAAAATTTTTCGAACATTGTTGTTTTGTCGAATAATTCTTGTTGTAAAATGGTGATTTCGACCATTGCGTACTTTTTGTCATCCAACATTTTTCAAACATTGTTGTTTTTTTCGAATAATTTTTTTATGTAAAATTGTGATTTCGAAAATTAAAAACACGTTATATCGGCAATTGGTATAGAAAATTTAATGAAATTTTGGTCAGCGCTATATTTACCCATTCTAAACGGTCTCGCCAAATGTGGGCAGAATTAGACCACTGAGTGTGGCGCCCCCCATAGAAGGTACATTTTCCTGATGGTGTATGTCAACAGTTATTATAGTGAAATCAAGATATTTCACACCAGGGTAAAAACCACCTCAAATTCTTTAAACTCACCACACCAAAATTCATCACAACGAAATTCACCACACTAAAACTCCCCACACCAAAATTCACCATACTAAAATTCACCACACTATAACTCACCACACCAAATCTCACCACACTAAAACTACCAAACTAAAATCCACCGCACTAAAACTCACCACACTAAAATTCGCCACACTAAAATTCACCACACTAAAACTCACAACACAAGAACTCACCACAATAAAATTCACCGCACTAAAATTCACCAAACTAAAACTCACTACACTAAAACTCACCAAAATATAATTCACCACACAAAACTCAACATACTAATATTCACCACACTAAAACTCATCACATTTAAACTTACCACACTAAAATCCAACACACTAAAACTCATCACACTAAAACTCACCACACTAAAACTTCTACTGGGAAAAATTCTACGGGAATTAATTCTACCGGGAAGAAATCTGCCATGAAGAATTCTACCGGGAAGAATTCTACGGGAAATCGTTCTATGGGGAATTATTTTTACGGGAAATATTTCTACTGGGGAGAATTTTACGCCGAAATATTCTACGGGGAAGCACAATCGGAGAAAGAATTGTCTTTGAGAAAACTTGTTTTGGCGGAGAATTATTTTTGTTTTGGTTACTACATTTATAAAACCGTGCAGCGAAGCACGGGTCCATGATATAAATAATAAAAATGCTTTTTATATTAATAAAATTGCTTCATTTCCTTGCATTCACAAAATCTTTGAACGAGTCGGAGGTGGGCGTGTACATTGACCAATTTTTTTACCATAATTTTCTTTTCTTAAAAAAATGCAATGTGCTCAATTTCAAAGTTCTACGATCATTATTTCTATTTTTGGCAGAGGCTTGTGTCGGGACGTTGCACAGTGTGCCCAAACGCTCTTAAATCGGGTGAAATTCAGTATTTTCGGAACCACTCAATCGATTTTAAAAATTTAAAAAGTGTTGTACAGAAGTTTTAAAATTGGAGTTTGTATCTTTAATGGTTATGGAGATAAAAATCAGTAAAGTGGAGATTTTTTTCATGAATTTTTTTTCAAAAATTGTAAAAAAATACAAAAGTTATTCGATTTTTAACATTCTTTTGTTTATGAAAAGCCTACATTGATATCTAAAGAAATTGTGCTTACGTAAGAAAATGTCTTGATTTGTTTTCAATATATAGACTAGAACATGATTTTTTTTTAATTTTTGAAGACTTTACTTTACATATTTATACATAGATTGTACATTTTATCATGAATCCAAAATATTTGTATGGGGCTTTTATAAACAATTAACACATTAATTATAATCATAGTCGATATATTTTTTATTTTCCATTCTTTAATATTTTTTTGGAAAAATGGACTTTATGCAAATCTCCGTAAGTATTTTTTTTCTTCAGTAACATGTACTTTTGTTATATTTTTTTGATAGATTACCTTACTGGGAATCTTTTAAATGATAAAACTTATCCATAATGTATTTAACCAATCTGGCAACACTGGTCAAAGTTCAAGTTTTATTTTTTTTTGTTTTCACCTCCTGCAGAAAAGTTTTCAAAGTTGAAAATCATATTTTAAGTAAGAAGTTTTAAGGACGAGCTATTTCTACGTATTTTTGACCTTAACTTTTTTTCCCCGACGAAGTATATGTGCATGGCAGCATTCTTTCCAAAAATACTAATTTTTAATGGGACCTTCTTTATAATATATTTTCCTAAAAATGTTTTAATAAAGCATAAGTACATAAAACTATTGTATATTAAGTAACATTTTAATGATGATAAGGTTAATACTTATTTAGATATATTCAGTCGAATTTTAAGTGTTTTTTCTAATTTTTTTATTTTTCTTTCTTTTCAAAAAAAAGTATTTAGAAACTATAAACAGATTGTCTTTATATTTGCCGCATAGATTCCTTGAAATCTCTTGTTTTCAATGATACCAAGCACTTATATATTTACTTTACATATGTGTGCAACATGACATATTAATTAACATTATGCGGATCTGCAGAAAAGTTTTCAAAGTCCAACGTAAAAATTTAGGTATGCAATTTGAAAGATTAATTAGTTCTTAATAAGTTTTAACCTTACTTATTTTTTGCCCGTCGAACTATATATGCAGGACAACATTATTTCCGAAAAGATAACATTTTTAAAAGGACTTGTAATAAAACCGTTATATCTACCCTTATAATGTATATATTTCCAAATTATTTTTATTAATTTTGAAGTATATAAAATTATTATATATCCGGTTTATGATGATAGCGTTAATATAGTGTTAGGTATGTTCAATCAAATTCAATGTTAGTTTTGCTTAATTTCCCATACAAAATACGAAACCTGATTCTGGTGTAGATAATTTTGTATTTCGTATGGGAAATTAAACAAAGTTCTCCCAAGTAGCCGCGATAGCTCAGTGATTAGTGCGTTGGACTGCGAGCCGAAAGGTCCCCGGTTCAAGCCTGGACTGGGGCTAACAACATCTTTTCATAGAAACATTTTTCTATACCGCGCTACCTCTCGTCAGTAAATGGCAAACCTACGAGAGTAAAGCTATTGCCTATGAAAAGCTCTCACCCGCCGTTCGGATTCGGCAATAAACTGTAGGTCCCACCACTTTGAGTACAAATATAACACGCACAGCTCAAAATGGTGAGAGAGCTCGGCCGAAGTTCTATACAGGACTGTAGCGCCAAACTATTATATTATTATTCTCCCAAGTTCTCTCTGTACAACCACGGTTGCCACTCTTGGTAACTTCCAACCAAAATTGGTGACTTTTTATCAGCTTTATAATCATTTTGGTAACTTTTCGATATGACAATAATAAATTAAAATTTTTTAAAATATATATATATATATGCTTAATTTTCGTATTCTTATTGAATAGAAAAATTAGAGAAATTTCTTTGTTAATATATGAAATGTAAATAGAAATAGATAAATATATATAAATATATTTTGTAAATGAATGGCGCCACTATCCTACGAAGCAAACATATTATTGTCATGGGTAGTACAATCATAAAATGTAAAAAAATCAACCTTATCCCCCTCATGTATCTTTTTACTCAACCTTTCGTTTGAGTACGTATGGGAAAAAATGAGCAAAAACCTTCGCATGGAAGGTTTTTAAATCTCACATCTACACTATTAAAAAAATATATCTGGAAATTAGAGATTCTTAAAGAGAATTCCTTGCGAAATCGAGTGGAATACTCAGTTTTTTTTATTACTGGTACCTGCATCGATACTCTTAATTTTAAAAGTATATTCGTTCAATATTTTGTAAAATATTTATGATGCGTAGACATTAAATAATGTTTGCTCTTTTATTTTAATATAAACTTGGTCATCAGCTTTGTACATGTATAAAAAACATATTAGTTGACTTTTTTTCGAAATTCCAAACTTTTTAAAAATTGTTATGTTTTAAAAAAAACAAACTTTTCCTTTTGATGTAATTTCGAAAGCGGTTATTTAGGCCAATAAAGTCTTAAAATTGCTATTATCTATTGTCTACAGAATTTAACGTAGTATTTCATTCTGTTTTTTTATTATTTTTTTCTACATCAGTTTATAATTATTAAATTATTATAAAGTTTTTGAACTCGAATTTCAGAGAAAACGACAATTTTCATTAGGCTCATTTTTTTCAAGATTAGTTCCATTTCTAAATACACTACTGGAATTTGTAGAGGTGTTCCTCCATATAAGAGAAACAATTTTTTCTATAAAATTTTGTATCAATTATAAAGTTTTAAAGATGGGATTAACATAAGGCCTTATTGTGAGCGCTTCACATATAATTCAAAATTACGTTTGACCATTTCTAATAGATGTGAGAAATCAATTTTAATTTAATTATTGTTCCAAATTTCTTTATAGATTTATTATAGCACATTTTTTTGGTAACATTTTAAAACTTACTTTTTCAATTTAAATCACTTTTAATTCAGTATCAAATAGCAGGGGTAGTTTATTATCTTCAAATGGCGAGAATTTGAAGAAAATTTTAGGTGCGTATGGCTCATTTCAGGAATCGTACCTAGACAGTTCACCGAAAGCCATTTGCTCGAAGTAATAGGTTCCCACAATATAATTTATTTTTGGAAAAAATAAATCGATTGTTCAATCTCTTTTGAGGTTTATGAACCACTCCAAATAGCGCCATTCAACTTCTAAAGAGGCCCGCTATCGAATTCCGTTATAAACAAATTCTGGTTTTTGACCCCTTTTTGGAATTCATCTACAACTGGATTTTCGCAATTAAAAACACGTTGGTCAAAAAATGTGGTCAAAAATCGATTTTTGGTCTTCATTTGGGGTTCATCCACTCCAAATGGCACCATTCGACTTCTAAAGCAGCCCGTAATCGATTTCCGTAATAAAAAATGTTGTTAACACTTTTTGGGTGTCATGCAACACTCCAAATGACACCATTAGACTCCAATTAGCCAACCTACCATTCGGTCAAACGTCCATTCGGTCAAACGTCCATTCGGTCAAACGTACATTCGGTCAAATGGCTTTCGGTAAAACGTCCATTCGTCCAAATGGCTTTCGGTAAAAACGTCCATTCGGGCAAATGTCCATTCGGTCAAATGGCTTTCGGTCAAACGGCCATTCGGTCAAATGGCTTTCGGTCAAACGTCCATTCGGGCAAATGTCCATTCGGTCAAATGGCTTTCGGTCAAACGTCCATTCGGTCAAATGGCTTTCGGTCAAACGTCCATTCGTCTAAATGGCTTTCGGTCAAACTTCCATTCCGGCAAATATCCATTCGCACAAATGTCCATTCGGGCAAACGTCCATTCGGGCAAAAGGCCATTCGGGCAAACGTACAATTCGAGCAAACGGCTTTCGGGCAAACGGCTTCGAGCAAATGGCTTTCTTTCAAATGTCTTTCGAGCAAATGTACATGGAATAATGCCCCATATGTATATTTTATATTTCTATGTACATTTATATTTGACATTAAAACGACATTTAGATGCAGTTAGATGCAGCAAAGTTTATTACCACAAAGTATCCAGTAATTCACAAAATTATCATTACTTGACGTGACTTATAAAAGTTGCATTCCACTGAACAAAAACGAAATATCTTATAATAATACAAAAAACCATATATTCAAATTCGCAGATCTATCGAAATGGATTTTTTTTAATAATATGTAATATACTATTATGAAGATAGGGATGTACTTCTTACGTGGTATAAATTTGGTTTCAGTTTAATTTGAAATATATATCGTTTATACACATTTTTGCACAAAATCTAATTCGTTGTATTAAATTTTTGATTATTTTCTGAAAAACACTCCTCTTTGGGCGGACACAGAATGGTTATAGTTATTTACATAAAAAAACAAAGTTTTATCCCTCAACTTATCTACAATATGAAAACTAAAGAAAAAAAGGAATTCCCGTAAGTTACCTTATGAGGGCAATACGCGCATTTTTGTCGATTTTTTCCCAACGTGCGACTTTGAAATGAATTGTAACCGCTATAGTTGTCACCGGGAAATACCTGATCGGGAGTAAATCAATATATTCAAATATATTGAATTAAATTTTATAAGTAATATTAAGTTGAGTTATTTGTTAAAAATGTTTAAAATCTGTTTTTAAAACTCATTTTTTTAATTTAAAAAAAGTATAGTACATATCGACGTCTCTTACCAAAAACCGACACGTTTCAAATGTTTGTATGAAAATTGTCAAAACAATCGTCGTGTATACTTTGAGCTGTAAATACAATAACCTCAACTGACGTTTAAAACTGAAATTTCGGTTTTGCTGAAATTATTGCATATTACTCTACAATCGTACACCAATCGTACTGGGACTCAAAATTTTCGTACAAAACGCTAATTATCGTACGCCTGGCAACACTGTGCCTAAGTAACAGATTAAATAAAAATGTTTTTGTATTCAATTTGTAAAATCAAGACTCACAGAAGTCAGACATATTTCAAGCCAAATTACAGAAACAGGATAATATTTATATACAGTGATGAAGGGGAAAGAGCGAAACAATCCAGAAAGTTTCGGACGGAAGGAACATTTATTAGTTAGATGACAGAGGTGGCAGATCATTTTGCGAATTTTTATTCATTCAATAAAAAATATATTTAAAAATAATGGTACTTTTTGGTAATTTTTTTGGGAAATTCTAGTAGACAAAATTCCGAGTGGCAACCATGTGTACAACACTTTATAAGTTTTTAAAATCGCTTGAGTGGTTCCGAAAATACTGAATTTCACCCGAGTTAAGAGCGTTTGGGCACACTGTGCGTCGCACAGTGGTTCGTCTAGTACATGTAGGTAATACTATTTGGACCTGTTTTCGTAATCCCGGGATTGAACACTTTTCAATCCCGGGATTAGTTCAAAATAAAAATATTTTTGAAATATATTTGTTTTACTCCATACTCAAACCATAATTTGACTTGTTTAGTTATTTTTAAATCATTTAAGATATAATAGCAGTGCTCCCGTGACAGTAAAACCAGATCTATTTCACTGGGCGAGTGTGAAGTTAACAACTTTTTTTAACAACTATTTTCTATCAAAAAAAGTCGGAACGGGTGGAATTGGAACAAAACACGCGTTTGACAACTGAAAAGAAGAACAAGAGCATTTTGACAATTGGCAAAAAGTTGACGGATTTTGAAGTTTCTCTGGATTTGTGGACAAAGGGGCAGGATACTCTTTGCAAATTATACATGGATCGACAGGCATTATCAATATCTATCAATTAGTATCATTGACATGTATGTGAATTATTTACTTAAGCCGACAGAACCAGTTTAAAGTGCCCAAAAGCAGTAGACATGTAGCTAAACATGGTTGTTGGCTATAATGCTTCCAAAAATCATCATAAAAATTATTGGGTTCAGTTCGCAATGGAATCACCGCCACAATTCAGTAAATCGTCTGGCATATTTTTTGAAGGTTAATGATAGAACCACTTTCAAGGGTTGTTGGTGAGTTCTCATCAAAGGATCACATTTTAAAGTAAGCATTCTAAATCCAAATTTTAAGCCCTTTATACTAGCTCTAGCTGTTTTAGAATAGTAGACACCTTCGTTGGCCATTAAAGGAGGAAAACGGTTGTTGAAACACGTTTGAGAAGTTGTTAGGCATAATATGTCCAGATATGCCTTATATAAGTACGCAGTTTATTTATAATTAATATAACCTTTTCAAAAGTATAATTATAATTTTTATAGGATCATCCGATCCAAAAAGGGAGAAGACAGCGAAAGACCTCCATGAAATAGTTGTTGAAAACAATTTCAGGAGTTGTTGGACATAATGTGTCCTGGAATCATTTTTTCTTGGTAAGCAGTTAAATTTTAATTCAAATGACCTTTCCAAAACAGTAATTATAATTTTTCTAGGGCTATCCGTTCCAAAAACGGAGATGCCTTCGTTGGATATACTATGATGAAAATGGTTGTTGGAAACCATTTCAAGAGTTCGTGGACATAATTTGTCCAGGAATCATTTATCATGGTAAGCAGTTTAATTCGAATTCAAATTGTCTTTCCAAAACAGTAATTATAATTTTTCTAGGACTATCCGTTCCAAAAAGGGAGATGCCTACGATGGACGTACCATGATGAAAATGGTGTTGAAAACCATTTGAAGAGTTGATGGACATATAATTACTGTTTTGAAAAGATTATTTGATTTAGAATTAAACTGCTCCAAGATAAATGATTCCTGGACAAATTATGTCCATCAACTCTAGAAATGGTTTCTAACAACCATTTGCATCATTGTACATCCATCGAAGGCATCTCCCTTTTTTGAACGGGTGAACGTAGAATAAAAAAAGATATATTTTTGGAAAGATCGTTAAATTTGGGACTAGACTGCTTACCAGAAAATATGTTTCTTGGACGAGAACTGGCGAACAACCCTTGAACAGTATTTTATAAGTAACCCAGCCAACGCAAGAACTCCGAAAAGATTGTTTTCACAATCTTTTGCCTGAGCCTGAGCGCTCATATTTCATTCAGAAAAGAGTCTTGAAATATACATTTTCTGATAAAAATGCGTCATGCAGACCTGAGCATAGGTAGAAGGCTCTTTTTTGAGTCTTGTAGCGGAGCCTAAAAACAATCTAGCAAATGAGCCTAAAAGTAAGCTAATAATGCTCTTGTAGCTGAATCTTATAAGATTAATTTTTTTATTCAAAAATGCTTCTGAAAAGGCATTTGGAAAATTGCTCTTCTTTTTTGCAATAAAAAAGTGCAAATATATTGATATGTTTTTAATATTACAATTCAACAGATATCAAATATCAAAATACAATTAACATAAAAAACAATTTCGCATAACTCGATGGAACCGCGATGAACTTCCAGCTTGGTCTGTATATTTATTTTACACTAGAATAGCTGCAACTGTGGAACGTGCATGGATATACGCTATGCTGCATTGTCACAATGCTGTTCACAGCTTGCTGACCGAGATCCTGAAATGTCCATGTCTTTATTGGCGGCATACAGTAATGGAGAAACAATCGAAGATATGACTTTTCGGCAGTTCAGACGTAACAGATCGTCGGATATTGTGCTCCTGATAGGTGGAGGTTGTGCAGTGGAAATTGCAAATTAATCATCGTCTGTGAGGAGTAAGCGTGGTAGAGTAAACTGTAAATTTACTAAGTTAATTGTTTACTCAACATAATCACCTATCGTATTGACGAAGTCCCAATATACGGTGACAATATCAATATTATTTTGTTTTGAACTAAATAAATGGGTTGCTTGATTAAAAAATATACATCAGAACAATAGTTCTAAAACACTTGTGAAATAAAATCAAAACATTCAAGTAAGATTCAAGGTACTGGAGCCTGAGTGTAACTTGAACTCTGGCGTTAGCTGGGAAGCCTCAAAAATAAATGGCGAAACTGAACAGAATAGAATAAAAATGTTTGCACTGCCTGGTAGGTAATTTAATCCTGAATTGAGTCCAATTCTTTTTAAGGTGCTCCTTGAAGGCGATGTAGCCATCAACCACTATTAGCTGCAAGTCCACTCATTTTCGCTAGTTTAAACTGCATCTAACGGGTAAAATAAATACTATACAGAGATGACAGTGCTTTTATCGAGTAGGCATTGAGTTTACTTTTCGATTCATGTACGGATTACCATGAGTATCCTACTTTTTCGTCCAGAATTCCTACAAATTCTTCAATTTCTGTGATATTTTCGTCCAACGGTCAAAGTGGAACGAGTGGAATTGAAAAAGTTGTTGAGAAAAGTTGTTAACTTCACGCACATTTTCACTGGAACGCCAACGGTTATATTTTGAGAAAACTTGACAGCATTCGATTGAACTGGATAGAACCAGCTTTTGATCTGGTTCTAATTGTTTCTTGCATTTTTGTATAGAAAATAGAGCTTGGCTCTAGATCACACGCCACGGGAACACAGTTAATGATTAACAGGAACTTGGAATAATAGATATTGCATAAACTGTCGATAAAAATAACTAAACTTATGGTAGTTTTCTATATTTTTAAATTTATTATTTTAACCATTTTTCCTCGAAAAACAAAATAAATTACATTATCAGATTTCTTCTCAAAAAGTTACGAAAAAGAAACAATTAGTACTCAATAAAAATTAATTATAATTTTGTTGCATTATGTTTATAAAAAAACAGAACATGAATTAGGTAAAGGGACCGAATTTTTAAAAGTACAACCGATAAAAAAGTATGTAATTTTAGTTGTGAGTTTGACTACATAAAATAAAAATGTACATCATATTGATGAATTCCCTTCTTCAAACCATGATTCATTGTATTGAAGAACCAATCATAATATTAATGACTAACGATATTATTCTTATGAATGCTATCATAAATATGAAGAACACTTGGTAACTGTCGAAAAAGTGTTCTTCAATATGATGAACTGTATGTGAAGAAACGTATTCTCATATTAATGAACCAAAATATAAAATACAACATCATATCATTTTGAAGAACACTGTTCTTTAAACCAAATTTCTATCAACATATTTTTTTCGTTCATTTTTTGCCGTACTTCTCAGTTCTGAAGTAGTTCTTGTTTGCTCGACATGCATTAATTAGTAAAATGTTTATAATATATTTATTTTAATTACAACTTTTTATTAATAAAAAGTTATATTTATAAAAAATATATTTTTGAAAAAAATATATTTATATATATATAAATAAATATATTTATAATATATTTATTTTAATTACAACTTTTTATTAATAAAAAGTTATATTTATAAAAAATATATTTTTGAAAAAAATATTTTTTTTTCGATTTTTTTTTTTCGAAAAAACATTTTTTTGAATTAACAAATTTTTTTTTCGAAAAAAAATTATTTTTGACAATTTTTTTTTTTTGGAAATTTTGTTTGTCCCAAAAATAGTTTTTCGGATAATTTTTTTACTGTTATTTTTTAAATAAACTTTTTACTTCACTTTATTTTCGAATTATTTTATAATAAAAAAAATTTGAAAAAATATTATGAACAAATTCATCAGTATGACAATTTAAATACATTGTATTGAATATTTTGTTCATATATATAATTAATGCATTCATTAATGTGTCATTTAATGAACGGTGGTATCAATATGATGAATCTGGTAGTTGGTGAAAAAATTCATAATATTTATGAATAAATTCTTAATATTGAAGAATTTTTTTTTCTGTGTATGTTCAAACACCCGTAAACTATTTATATTATGATATCCTAAATACGAACAAAATATTTCAAAAATGTTTAAAAAATTTTCGAATTTATATTGAAATATGTATGTAAAAAATTATTAGCATTTCTTTATATATTAAAATTTGTCTTGACAGTAAAATAACAATTGCACTCTAAGAAATCTGATTTATGAGTAGTGAATTTGTTACATTTATTACAGTTAATTTACTAATTTTTTCAAACAAAAACACTAATACGTCCGTAAAAATAAACATCTGACGTGTTTTTCATGAAAAATATGTTATTTTACACAAATGAACTGTTTTAAGCTGAATTGCACTTTTAAAATGGTAAATTACAGATAGTATATAAACACATTGAAGTGTGTAAAAATGACGTCTAGCACATACACATATCGACGCCCCTTACGAAAACTATTATATTAAAATTGTCTTACGAAAAAAAGTATATATCACTTTTAAACGAATACGATTTCATTTTTACTTAAATAACGAATATTATAATGTTCTCAAAATTTCACAGAAAATTAGTACAACAAAGAGTTTTCTGTGGAAAATTATTATGTTTCAAATTTATAGACGGAAATTGGAGCTTTTTATTAAAAAAGATATATTTTCAAAATCATATTGCGTTGCTTTAATGTTTTGATATATGTCATTTGTAAAATTTGTTTGACAAAATTCGAAATAATTACGTTATAATGATATAAAATATGCATTACCATATACTATGTAGGTGACTCAGAAGATTAGTGTGTTGGAATACAAGCAGAAACGTCGTTGGTTCAAACACCAGCGAATGCAACATCAAAAAAATAAATAGAAAATATTTTTCTTCACCGCGCCTACCTCTTGGTAGATGATCTTCGAGAGTAAAAACATCAGCCATGAAAAGTTATGATTCGGCGTTAAACTGTAGGTTCCGCTATTTCAGTAAAAATGTAACATGTTTAAATGGTGAAACTGTTCAGCCTAAGTTCTTCAGAACTGTATCGCTAAAATAGGATTATTGTAATTATTATTAGGACCGTAGACATGTCCATTTTTAGGATTTTCGAGTTCATTTGTTATTGTCTCCTAAGAAATCTAGACTGTTACAGAAAATTTAGGTTTAATTTCAGGACTGATATAAGTTTTCAATGGTCTGTGGTCTTTTAAAACGATTACATATATTTATTAAATACTGTAATATGTACAGGTTTTATATGAAGGCCCCAATCATAAATGCATTATTCATGTTCAACAAAAGATTCCAATCTTTTCTCGCAAAATTTGAATCATTTTTATATTCGTAGATACACGGATATACATACGCATATTCTCAGAAATATCAAAAACATAATTGAGTTCCTGGCAAAACCATAAAACGTATTATTTTTCTCATCAAAAACAATAACATACTTTTATTTTGAACCTCAAAAAATAACGTATTTATTTTCGTAAGGAAAAAAATATATAATAGTTTTCGTAAGGGGCGTCGATATATGTGTAACAAGATCATTAGCTGACGCGAACGCTCTTGTCTGCGCCATTTTAGAAGACTCTACAGAAAAGAAAACTTGCATATTTAAATAAATATGCAAGAGGCGGATTATTGGTGAATGTGAATTTAATTTGTGTGCAATTGAAATGACATCTCCCAAGATGTACATTCATGTTTGCGGACATTCGTTAACAGTTTTGAACTTTTTTATACCCTACACTAAGAGTGAAAGGGTATATTCAGTTTGGTACGCCGTTTGTAACACCCAGAAGGAAGCATCTCCGGTATGGAAAAGTATATATATTCTTGATCAGCAGGACCTCCTGAGTCGATTTAGCGATGTCCGTCTGTCCGTCTGTCTGTCCGTCTGTCTGTCCGTCTGTCTGTCTGTCTGTTGAAATCCCTACTACTTTTAAAATTGAAGAGCTAGATAAATGAAACTTATAACTTAGATTACTAATATACCTACGCTGTATGTGCGAAAAAATTGGCGAGATCGGTCCATTGTGACCTATGATCCGACCACTTATGTTCAAATACCTCATATAAAATGTACATATAAAGATCAATTTTTATGTATACGTGCTTAGGTAAACTTTTTTGGTCAAATATATATTGATATCATGCTCAAATACATTATAATAATGTTTTCCGGCAAAAAGACTTGTGGTTCACAAAAAAAAAAAAATCGAAATTCGGTACACCTACCCATTTGTAAATATGGGTATCAAATGAATGGAAATTCTTCAGCGGTTGAATGTTTGTAGTTATTTTCAGGATTCGTATACCCTGGTGACCTATATATCACTTTGAATGGTAACCACACATATGTGTAGGGTATTTATAGTCGGCTTAGACCGACTATAATTTTGATAATCCTAACTATCATAATTACACCTACTTTAAAATTTCCCATGTGATCTAACCTTCCCAACTGGTTTATTTTGTGTACAGAATTTTTTTCACATTTGCAAATTATAATAAATCGTATCAAATAAAACGTATAATAATGCAATGTCAAAATTTGTCGAAATAATTATTTAAGTATCTAATTTTTTAATCTCATTGATTTATCTCGTATATAAGACTTTGATTTTAGCTTTTCAAAATTGGGATAAATTAAATTCATTGATTTTATACTAAATTATATATTATGTTTTGTAAATAGAATTATATTAAGAGCTCTGGAATGAATTTTATATCGTCTCGTTTGCAGTACTATTACAAAAAAGTGATTTTTAGCCAATCCCGGGATTAGTTCTTTTTAATCCCGGGATTTTCGGGACTAGAAAATGATCGGGATCCCGGGATCCCGAATCCCGGGATTGTATTCCCTAAGTACATGCTACTCAGAAAATAAAATGGTTCATAATATTAACGAATCCTGTTCATAGAGGCAAATGCATACGTTTTAATGCAAGATACAATGTGGCAATGTACATTGTCTTGTAACTTGTTTGTGAATTTAATGATCAGTTCATTTCCAGTAAGAATCTGCGTTCATAATACGCACAAATAAATTTAATGAATTTTTTCACACTTCAATGAATTATATTCATTGCAATACTGCAGTAGACATTTTTCATGTTCGTTTTTCGTGTTCGTTTCTAGTAGCGTTAGCTGCGCTCTGCTCATCAAAAACTTGTACTGCTACAAAAAACATTTATTTAATTCGCAAAAAGCTGGGACAAATTGCGAATTAATACTTTTATATTTAATGTATATATTAATTGAATTTACATTCAAATAATGAAAAGAAAAAATTAAAACAAAACTTTCTGAATTCATAATTCATTTTGCGTTTATGATCTCGTTCATTAGAGTATGCATTCGATTCATAGCGACTATGAACTCTCGCATTCACTATAGCTAAAGAAATATTCATTGTGAATATGAATATTTGTCATTCTGTTTAATGATCCGTACATTGTAATTCAATGAATTTGTACATTGAAGTATTACCGAAGATTCGTTGTTACAATGAACAGTTACATTGGACCAATTTTAACGAAATATTCTTTGTGATAATGTACTTTTTCATTGTAGATATGTACTTTTTTGGTTCAGTGTAGCTGGACAAAATTTTTTTTTTGATTTTATCTGTTGTATTGGATGCTATTAACAATATAATTAAATTATAAATGACATATGGTACTTTTTATGTTATAAAAAATAAATTATAATTTTAAAATTTATAACTGAGTAGTACGACGGGAATACTGCATGTAGTGCTTTTATAGACCACTTTATGATCTGAGTATATATATGTGAAGTTATTTAGCGTCAACATAATACACCAAAGCTCATTCTCATGTTATTTCCGGACAAATTAGATTTTTTATCATTTATTTTACAATTATTTTCTCTAACAACTCAAATCAATTTTACACCATGTAATCGTCCTGATAACCGTAAATCTATTTCTGCAGGTGTTGTAATTTCACATGCTCTATGAACTCTATGACTTTGAATGAAAAATTGCAGACATTTTTTAAGGGCCTCTAAACTTTTAAAAGCTTAGAACCTCTTGATGCATATGGTTGCGGGATAAATTTTGATAGAATTAATTTATTTAATCGATATTTAGCCATTTGCTATTATGATTTATAAAACGTTCACTTTTTTACAAATGGTGATCATTTTTCATCAAATTTCCCGCACACACTTACTAATTTTAATTTTATTTATATTGTTACGAAAATTCAGCCTACGGAAAACTGTTCTACAAGTTCGTATCTCTGGATTGTGTACAAAATAAAAACACTCTTATGTTTGGTTTAAATTATAACAATTAACTTTATTAATTCACTTTAATAAACAACTTTACTAATAATAAATTCTAACAACTGCTGCATGTCCACAATTTAAATTGACATTTATCACACGAGATGCACTCTACCACTTTACAATCACTACTGAAGTGAAGTAACTCTGATGCGGCTCCCTTATATACTGCATGCATCAGTTCGACACGTTTCGACAAGCTTCGACTTGTTTCGAGAACCTTCTACTCGTTTCGTGAATGACGCATGCTATTGGCATCTCATTCGAACTCATGTGTTTTAATGCGCTGATCTTCCATCTCTTTCTCGCACACTGCCTCAGTGCGCTGAATGATCTTCCGTCTCTTTCTAACACATGATTAGTGCGCTGAATTGTCTTGCGTCTCATTTATTATTGTTGATTGCTTGCACAGTGGAGCAAATTACCTCTTTTCGTAACAATATTATGATTTTTCTGTAATATTTTCTATGTCCATTTATGATGTTATTTAATAAAACAGATTTTATATTTTTTTTCTTTGTGATATTTTAGTCATTCATTCAAGATTTCCAATTTTGAAATTGAACAACACTCTCTACAAAATACAAAAAAAGTAATACTTGGACTCCACTGTCTTACCCTAATGGAAATTCGCCCGATGCGCCATCAGGAAATGGTCGGGTTTTTATCGGGTAAGCCCTATTAGAGCAAACATGGTCATTGCCTTGTCATGACCTTATCATGTACACCATACCAGGGTTTACATTATCTAAATAGTGAGTGGTCCCGGCCAAAGCTACATTACTTGTTCCTCTTAAGGAAATTTTCATCGGGTAATGGTCGGGAGGAAAACCCAAAACATTTTTTTATTGAACGAGAATCTACCAGAAATGTTTTACCATTATTATGGCCATATTTTAATGAAATCTTTACATTTAAATGTCATTTTGCACCATATGTACATAAATTGATCACACTTTCATTTTCTTATCTTAAATTTAAAATATAAATTATAATTTTCCAAATGTAAATATAATGTTTTAAAATGAAAGCAAATATTATCATTGAAATGATCATTTTATCAGTTGTATTAAAATGGCATTTTTATAACACGGGGTCTACACCAGCCATCTCCCATGACCTAGCAAATGACAAGCTTGCATGATGACTCGTGGAGACTACAAATGCCTAGTCATAATCTCTTACTAGCCATAGATGAAAAGATTTATGTCTTGCTTTCTATGTCTGGCTAAATGTTTGTCATTAACTGTCATAGATTTTTTTTTTATATCTAGTGTGTTTTTGAAAAAAAAACATTGTGGTTCGTTCGGTTTTAAAATTTTAACCACATTTAAAATGGATTGAAAATTTTATTATTTGTGTTTATTTCAAAATTTTTAAATTGTTTGGACGTCGTTGACATTTGTTGGCAAGACATACAATGCCCAACCAACAAGATTAAACATTCGTATGGCTAGCAGATTTTTAGTTTTGTCATAGTTATGTCTTAGAATTATGGCAGGTGTAGACACCGTGTAAAGCTCATTTAAATTATTGTATAGTAACAATAAACATCAGCAGTATATACGAACAACTGTAAAATAATTTACCTCGTCCACAGTCAAATTAATATTGGAATGAAAATATATTACATGCAAAGTATTAAAATAATAAATAGTAATTATATTTCTCAATATTAGTAATTTGTATTACTATACGTAGCAGGGTTTTATAAATTTTAATCTGTCGATTTACAATCTTTATAGTGCCTACATTCCGATCGAAAAACTTATATACCGCTGCAAATCGGATGTAGGCAGGCCACCCGACCCAAATTGAATGTGCCTTTGAGCACACAAAAAATCGAAAATTTTGTCGATTTATTATTTTTTAGTTTATAAATAAATGATAATATTACTGCTTAAACAAATAAAGCAATTAAAACCATTCATGTTTTGTTATAAACAATTATGTCCTCGTTTAGTGGTTTTCGTTCAAATAACAATAAAAATTGTTCATTTGTTTCCTATATTTTGTGTGATGATTGTAGTTTAATCGTGAATAGCAATACTTTTGAGCCAAATTGTTAAATTTATTTATTTTGGCATCTTACATTGTGATCCCTCATCGATAACTGCCATACCAAGATCAACTTTTCTTTCAACAACAACAGCGGCATCTCATCGCCCAGCAAACAACGCATTGGCTGCCCGTGTGAAAAAACTAAAACCGCAGCGACGACTGATGCTAATGCATTTACTCACATTTTTAACCGTGAAAACATTATATGCACTTTTGTGCATATAATAAGAAAATTAAATTGCAAATTGTAGCAAAAGCTGGAAGTTTTCAGCGCATTTTTTGAAACACACCAACAAAACAGAAGGCGCACACAAAACGAAAGCCGTAAAATGCCAAACGACAATTAAAAAGGTCAGGAATCAGTTTCTGATGTTGAAGTATTTTTTAAATAGATTTTTTTTTTTGATCAAAAAGACTTTCCCGAAAAAAATGTCTAGCTAAATGAGCTGCTCTCAACGCCCATGTTCACCGCATATGACGGAGGCGGCGATGCCGAGCAACCCGCTACGAAGAGTACGCGCCCGGCACCAATGTCATGTGTCTGCCCACGGGTGCGGAGAAGATCAAGATGGTAAAACCTTATTTCCATCCAATCGGGGGCCGCGGCGTTCTACGACCTCTTGATACAATGCAACAGGAGACAGCGACCTTGTCGCCAATAAACTAAAAATAATTGTCATTAATTAACAAAAAAAAAAAGTACAAGAAATTTACAATTTTCAAACAATTTGTATTTTTGGTTTGTTTACATCATCATATGTTACTTCTGTCATTTTCAGCATGTCGGAATGTTGCATTGTTTAGCACTATTTGTAGTACTTTTTTCAATTAAAAATACGAAATACTACGAGAGTTTATAATTTTAAAATTGAACCATTTTAATTTTTTTAAACTCTAGATTTTTGATAATTAATACAATTCTGTTAAATGATCATAAAAAAATGTAAGTTAAAATTTGACATTTTAAACTCTAAGGGCCGTTTTCACTATGTTCGGTTACGTTAAAATTTATCTGTACGTTTGTTAACTGGCAGATAGCCTAACTTTCAGAATAAGGTTTCCGTTAAATATTTTCGTTTTCACCAACATAAATTATTTAACTTCCTATTAGAAGGATACTGTAATAGATTTTCTGTCATATCTGGCAACTAATTGACATAAATAAACTAATTAAAATTGAGTTAAAGTGGAAGTTTTTATTTAACTAGATATTGTGAAAACGGCCCTAAGTTAATTTAAAAAATCAGTACAAATAAAATTCTCAAAAAGTTAAATTACAATAGTTATTAAAAACCCTGTTACTGCAGTAAACCCTGACACAACAGAAAAGAGCAAACAAATTGTTTACATTTTGGTGAAAGTTTACTTCAATAAAAATGTTTTTGCGTGTAAAGGATCTAAAGATGATGAGGAGCGATGAAATAAGGTATGTCGAGGTTTCTAGATCCACACAAACTTGTACTAATGTTCAATGCTTTACAGAGACATGCGCGATCAGATATTCAACATCATCAAACTGACGAGCAGAAATGTCGAAGGGTCCCGTGGCGGCGGTTAAGCTGCAGAGGTCCACCGCATCGCAGGTGATGAACTAAAAAAACAATAAAAAAATGGAGGCGAAGGGCACCAATCGTTCCATGGACATTAAAATTAAAAACTACAAAACGATTTAAACTATTAAATTGATTTTTATTTTGTAGAGTGTTGCTGTCCTTCTGACGTCGCTATGGACTGGTCGGCCGCAATGGTCTGGGCAAAACAACGCTGTTGTGCATGATCTCCGTTGCGTCATGCCACAGGACGCGCAGTGATTATTTTGACTACTCGTCGCGACGCGTCGATAGTGGATGATAGCAGATACACTTCTCAGTTTTTATTATTCCTATATCATTTCGTACAAATCGACCGAATCGTTTCCTTTGTTGTTTACAATTCCAAAGAAAAGTGCGCCGCAGGTACTTAATGATATTTTGTTCGTGTTTAATTTTGAATTCACTCATTGAAAAATATGTTTTATAATTTTTATTCAAATAGATTTTTTCATTTCATAAAATTGTTTCAACGTTTTATTTAATTCACATTTTTAATATTTGGCGACGAGAATTGTTTTCATAATATGGATATCAATTGCTTATTAGAGCTCCTGAAGCAAATTCAATTTGCAAATCAGCAATTTCTTGCACAAATGGTAGCACCAAATAAGGAGGTAATATCGAACGCATTGGAAAAGTATACAACGCAAGCTATTCCCATTTTCCGAAGTTTTGACAAAATCTTGGACAAGTGGTCAACATATTCCCTCAATTGGAGCAGCATTTTGAGGCAAATGGAGTCCAAGATGAAGGTACAAAGAGAGCGTGCTTGCTTAGCTGGATCGGAAGTGAGTCACTCGAACTGCTTCCAAAACTTTTCGATGGAAAAGTAAAAGAAAAGTCGTTCACTGAGCTAACGTTGAAGTTAGGCGAACATTTTGTTCAGAAAGAACATGTTCTCGCAGCTCGTTTCAAATTTTATCGCACATTAATAAAATTCGATCAAATTCGTGATATGATTGCCATTCACCTGTATGGAATGAACCTGTATGGAAATGAAAGGCGATTCAAGTACATCAGTAGTTAATGCAATTCATCACACATCAAGTCCTTCACAGCGTTCACAGCGTACGGTGGAAGAGGTCGTAGTCAAAGTCGCAGTCAAAATCGCAGTCAAAGTCGTAGACATTCTCAAAAACGAAGTTTCATTCAAGACACACGTAAATCATGTTGGACACTTCGGTGTGTGATCTTTGTTCCAAAACGGGTCACATTTCATCAGTGTGTCAGTCAGCATCAGTTCAACACAATCGGAATTCAAGTTCAAGGAAACAAGATTCAAGAAATAAACATACTCAAGAAAATGTTCATAGTTTAAGCGACGTGGAATTCGAAACTATTGGCCAAGTCGACGTATTAAATCCGTCCTGCGCAGAAGTTCATGAAGTTAAATCCGAAAACCATTTCAAGTCGATACTGGTGCGTCATGCACTTTGGTTGGTCTTTCCGGTTATACACAATTGGTAAACCCTCCATGTTCTTCAACCGAAAAAAATTTAAAGACTTATGGTGGAAACATTTTGCCATTAAAAGGAATCGCGTATGTAGACGTCACGTGGAAATAACCGCAAGCAGACAATTGGATTGGTTTCGCAAATTAAATTTTCATATTCAAAACCCAGTCGTTAAAGAACATGCTAATCAATGCAGTTTTTCCAACACATGTCAGATGTCACAGACAAATTTGATATCTTCACTGTCAAATCTAGTAGATCAGCACTCTCGGATATTTACTCTTGAATTAGGTCACTGTTCATCTTTTAAAGCACATATCAATCTTAAACCAAACACAAACCAAAATTCTACAAGCCGTATAATCTGCCTTTTGCACAGTATGACGAGGTACGCGCGGAAATCGATCGATTAGTTACAATAAATGTCCTGAAACCAGTTAATTCAAGCGAATAGGTTGCGCCGATTGTAGTTGTTAAAAAACGTAATGCAAAAAAACCTAATGGCAAAGTAATGCTTTGTGCAGATTTTAAAGTAACCTTAAATTCGCAAATTGAGATTGATCGGTATTCAATCACGGTTGCCACTCTTGGTAACTTACAACCAAAATTAGTAACTTTTTTTTAGCTTGGTAACTTTATAATCATTTTGGTAACTTTTCGATATGACAATAATAAATTAAAAATTTTTATAAAATATATATATGCTTAATTTTCGTATTCTTATTGAATCGAAAAATTAGATAAATTTCTTTGTTAATATATGAAATGTAATTAGAAATAGATAAATATATATAAATATATTTTGTAAATGAATGGCGCCACTATCCTACGAAACAAACAAATTATTGTCATGGGTAGTACAATCATAAAATGTAAAAAAACAACAAAAACAATTTTTTTACTCAACGTTTCGTTTGAGTACGTATGGGCAAAAATGAGCAAAAACGTTCGCATGCAAGGTTTTTAAATCTCACGTCTACACTAATAAAAATATATATCTGGAAATTAGAGATTCTTAAAGAGATTTCCTTGCGAAATCGAGTGGAATACAGTTTTTTTTATTACTGGTACCTGCATCGATACTCTTAATTTTAAAAGTATATTCGTTCAATATTTTGTAAAATATTTATGATGCGTAGAAATTAAATAATGTTTGCTTTTTTATTTTAATACAAACTTGGTCATCAGCTTTGTACATGTATAAAAACATATAAGTTGACATTTTTTTTCTAAATTCCAAAATTTTTAAAAATTGTTATGTTTTAAAAAAACACACTTTTTTAGAGGTGTTCCTCCATATAAGAGAAACACTTTTTCTATAAAATTTTGTATCAATTATAAAGTTTTAAAGGTAGGATTAACATAAGGACTTTTTGTGAGCGCTTTACATATTATTCAAAATTGCGTTTGACCATTTCTAATAGATGTGAGAAATCAATTTTAATTTAATTATTGTTCCAAATTTCTTTATAGATTTATTATAGCAAATTTTTTTAGTAACATTATAAGACGTACTTTTTCAATTTAAATCACTTTTAATTCAGTAACAAATAGCAGGGGTAGTTTATTATCTTCAAATGGCGAGAATTTGAAGACAATTTAAGATGCGGATGGCTCATTTCAGGAATCGTACCTAGACAGTTCACCGAAAGACATTTGCTCGAAGACGTTTGATCGAATGCCGTTTGCCCGCATTGTAAGTTTGCCCGAATGGACGTTTGACCGAATGGACATTTGGCGGAATGGACATTTGACCGAATGGACGTAGTGGGCTTCTTTAGAAGTCTAATTGTGCCATTTGTGGTTGTCCGTGAACCCCAAAAAGGGGTAAAAAACCGAATCGATAGCAGGCCTTGAAGTGGTTCAAGTGGTTGTGTATCATTATTACACGAGTATTACAACAAAAATTTATTTAATATATATATATATATATATATATATATATATATATATATATATATATATATATTTTTTTTTTTTAATTTTGTTCTGAAAGAACTTTCTTTGTCTAATTTTTATTTTTAATATTTTTTGGATATAACATGTTTAAACCACTTTTCATATATTATAAACAAAAATCGTTTTTTAATCGGGTCATGACAACTTCAAATTGTACAATTAGACCGTAATAGGTTCCACAATATAATTTATTTTTGGAAAAAATAAATCGATTGTTCAATCTCTTTTGATGTTTATGAACCACTCCAAATAGCGCCATTCAACTTCTAAAGAGGCCCGCTATCGAATTCCGTTATAAACAAATTCTGGTTTTGACCCCTTTTTGGAATACATGGACAATTGGATTTTCACAATAAAAAACACGTTGGTCAAAAAATGTGGTCAAAAATCGATTTTTGGTCTCCATTTGGGGTTTATCCACTCCAAATAGCACCATTCGACTTCTAAAGCAGCCCGTAATCGATTTCTGTAATAAAAAATGTTGTTAAAAAACACTTTTTGGGTGCCATGCAACACTTCAAATGGCACCATTAGAATCCAATTAGCCAATCTACCATTCGGTCAAACGTCCATTCGGGCATATGGTTTTCGGTCACACGGCTTTAGGTCAAACGTCCATTCGGTCAAACGTACATTCGGTCAAATGGCTTTCGGTCAAACGTCCATTGTGTCAAATGACTTTTGGTCAAACGTCCATTCGTCCAAATGGCTTTCGGTAAAAATGTCCATTCGCGCAAAAGTCCATTCGGGCAAACGTCCATTCGGTCAAATGGCTTTCGGTCAAACGTCCATTCGTCCAAACGTCCATTCGGGCAAATGTCCATTCGCTCAAATGGCTTTCGGTCAAACGTCCATACGGTCAAATGGCTTTCGGTCAAACGTCCATTCGTCTAAATGGTTTTCGGTCAAACTTCCATTCGGGCCAATGTCCATTCGCACAAATGTCCATTCGGGCAAACGTCCATTCGGGCAAAAGGCCATTCGGGCAAACGTACAATTCGAGCAAACGGCTTTCGGGCAAACGGCTTCGAGCAAATGGCTTTCGTTAAAATGTCTTTCGAGCAAATGTACATGGAATAATGCCCCCTATGTATATTTTATATTTCTATGTACATTTATATTTGACATTAAAACGACATTTAGATGCAGTTAGATACAGCAAAGTTTATTACTATTGTTTTCACAAAGTATTCAGTAATTCACAAAAAAAAAAAATTATCTTTACTTGACGTGACTTATGAAAGTTGCATTCCACTGAACAAAAACGAAATATTTTATAATAATACAAAAAACCATATATTCAAATTCGCAGATCTATCGAAATGGATTTTTTTTAATAATATGTAATATACTATTATGAAGATATGGATGTACTTCTTAAGTGGTATAAATTTGGTTTCAGTTTAATTTGATATATATATCGTTTATACACATTTTTGCACAACATCTAATTTATTGTTTTAAATATTTGATTATTTTCTGAAAAACACTCCTCTTTGGGCGGACGTTATGGTAATAGTTATTTACATAAAAAAAAGTTTAATCCCTCAACTTATCTACAATATGAAAACTACAGAAAAAAAGGAATTCCCGTAAGTTACCTTATAAGGGCAATGCGTGCTTTTTGTCGATTTTTTCCCAACGTGCGACTTTGAAATGAATTGTAACCGCTGTAGTTGTCACCGGGAAATACCTGATCGAGAGTAAATCAATATATTCAAATATATTGAATTAAATTTTATATGTGATATTAAGTTGAGTTATTTGTTAAAAATGTTTAAAATCTGTTTTTAAAACTCATTTTTTTAATTTAAAACGAGTTGGGAAAGTTAGGTCACATGGGTAAGTTCGGTCACATGCGGCGGATTTTTATAGTCGGTCGCGCCCGACTATGAAATACCCTACACCTTTGGTGGGGATATTAACCCTCAGAATATTATTCATATATCAGAAATTTACGTCTTATATCCCCATAAATTAAAAAATTTATATAAAGTATAAAAAAACTAAAAAAAAAATTGAAAAATATAATTGGGCGGACCACGCCTATATTAAAAATTTTGAAAGGCTAATATTTTATACATTTGATTTTAATAATTTACGGATCAAATTTCCACTATGAAAACCCGGGAAATAATGAAAAAAAAAAGGGCGGATCACGCCCATTTTTGGACCACATATTTTAAGATGAATTCTAACAATACGTTTTAAATTTTATAACTATACCTTGAATAACTTTCGAGTTATTAGTTCCGAAAGAGTTATATAAAAGTGACTTGTATGGGAGGTGGGTGTGTCCGTTGACCGATTTGGCTCATTTTCAAATTCAGTTCCTACTTTTGGCTAAAATATATTGAGACGAAATTTCATCGCATTCTGATCAGTATTTCTCAAGTTATTCTGAATTCGGACAGCAAGACGAACAGACAGACGGACATGGCTAAACGGACTCGGGTAGTAATGCTGATCAAGAATACATATACTTTTCCATACCGGACACGCCTCCTAAGGGGCGTTACAATATATGCACAAAGTTAATATACCCTGTACCTCATAGGTGTAGGGTATAACAAGTATAGTACATATCGACGTCTCTTACCAAAAACCGACACGATTCAAATGTTTGTATGGAAATTGTCAAAACAATCGTCGTGTATACTTTGAGCTGTACATTCAATAACCTCAACTGACGTTTCAAACTGAAATTTCGGTTTTGCTGAAATTATCGCATATAACTCTACAATCGTACACCAAAAATTTTAGTGGTACTGGGACTCAAAATGTTTGTACAAAACGCTAATTATCGTAGGCCTGGCAACACTATGGCTAAGTAACGGATTAAATAAAAATGTTTTTTGTATTCAATTTGTAAAATCAAGACTCACAGAAGTCAAACATATTTCAAGCAAAATTACAGAAACAGGATAATATTTATATACAGTAATGAAGGGGAAAGAGCGAAACAATCCAGAAAGTTTCGAACGGAAGGAACATTTATTGGTTAGATGACAGAGGTGGCAGATCATTTTGCGAATTTTTATTCATTCAATAAAAAATGTATTTAAAAATAATGGTACTTTTTGGTAACTTTTTTTGGAAATTCTGGTAGACAAAATTCATTCCGAGTGGCAACCATGTATCCAATCCCACGTATTGAAGAATTATTTCATAAACTTCAAGGTGGTCAGTTTTTTACAAAAATAGATTTGAGTGAAGCGTATTTACAAATTGAGTTATCTGAGGCATCAAAAAAATATATGGTAATCAACCCTCTTTTTGGCCATTCGGTATATCGAGTGCGCCTGGTATATTTCAAAGATTCATGGAGGGAATTACAGCCCGTATACCAGGATGTGCAGTGTATCTTGACGATATTATCATTACTGGTCGCAAAAACGAGGATCATTTAAAAAGCGTCAGACACATTTTTGAAAAATTGGATTATCACGGATTAAAATGCAGAAATAAAAATGCCATTTTGCTGAGGAAAGTGTTGAATACGTTGGATTCGTGAGGAATACTGCCTTAAAAAAAAATTAGACGCAATAAAATTAATGCCAAGACCTCAAAATATTCGTGAAGTAGAAGCATTTATAGGAAAGCTAAATTATTATAACACATTTATCAAAAAATGTTCATCTAAAGCTAAAGAACTTAATGAGCTTATAGAAAATGACGCTGAGTTTATTTGGAGCGATAAGCAAGAAAAATCATTTCAAGCACTTAAAGAGACGATAGTTCAAGCAGTTCGACTTGTTCACTACGATAATCGGTACCCTATCATTTTAGCAACTGATGCTTCAAAACATGGCATTGGAGCTGTAATTTCTCACCGGTATCCAGATGGAGCTGAAAAGACAATATCGTTCGCGTCCAAAACTTTAAACACAAGTCAAATTGGCTATTCACAAATTGGAAAGGAAGCATTATCAATAATTTTCGGAGTCACGCGCTTTCATCAATATCTGTATGGTCTGAAGTTCGAATTAACCACTGACCATCAGGCTCTAACAACCTTGTTTCATCCACATAAAAAATTACCTATTATGACTTTGCATAGGCTACAGAGGTGGGCAATAGTACTGCAAGCTTATGATTATTCAATTCGATACAAAAATACTAAGCTTCATGCAGATGCGTCGTGCTTTATATAAATATCTCGCAACATATAGGTCAACGCCTAATCCATTATCGGGTCGATCTGCTGCTGAACTTTTATATGGACGTCAACCGCGTACAATTCTATCAGCAATGTTTCCAAAGTTGCATTTAAAAAAGAAACACAAGACTAAATTTGAAATTGGTCAATTAGTTTATACAAAAAATTATTCAGGGGGTTTACTTTGGATTAGCGGTGTTTCCGAACAAATTTATGGTCGTTTAATATATCATATAAGAACGGAATACGGAGTCATTCGAGGCATCAAAATCAATTAAGTATTAATAAAACTTCATAAACATCTGATAATAATTTGGCTCTAAAGTCAAGAAAATTGGCGCCACCCAATACTGAAATCGATGTTGATATAGACATTCTGGATGAAAATATGGTGCCACGACAAGTGATTGAGCGTACATGCATGCAACCAAATTCTACTACTAATCAGTGATTGAAAACTAATCAGGAAAACCCATTACCTCCAATAATTCAAAATGGTACATCTTCGAGTTCGGAACATTCTTCACAATTACGACGATCTATAAGACATCTATAAGACATCGTAAGTCAGATTTGATCCCAGGGTTTAATCAAATATGTCTGAGGGAATGTTAGAACTTGTTGTATTTTATTATTTTTCTACTTGTGATATTTTGTTTATGTTTAATTATACCCTACACTAAGAGTGAAAGGGTATATTTAGTTTGGTACGCCGTTTGTAACACCCAGAAGGGAGCATCTCCGGTATAGAAAAGTATATATATATTCTTGATCAGCATGACCTCCTGAGTCGATTTAGCGATGTCCGTCTGTCTGTCTGTTGACTACTTAAACAAGTTATATAAATGAAACTCATAATTTAGATTACTTATATACGTTCACTGTATGTGCGAAAAAATTGGGCAGATCGGTCCATTGTGACCTGTGATCTGACCATTTATGTTCAAATACCTCATTAAACTTACATCTACAGATCAATTTTACTGTATACGTGCTTAGATAAACTTTTTTTTGTCAAATATATATTGAAGTCATGCTCAAATACATGAAAATAATGTTTTCCGCCGACAAGACTTGTGGTTCCCAAAAAAATATCGAAATTCGGTACACCTACCCATTTGTAAATATGGGTATCAAATGAATGTAAATTCTTCAGCGATTGACATTTTGTAATTATTTTCAGGAATCGTATACCCTGGTGACCTATATGGGTCATTCCACACCAAATCGACCAGCGGTTGGAACTCACCTTCTTCAATTTAAATGTTCAAGAAGAAGTAACAACTTAATTAAAAAAACGAGCCATCAATGGAGTCTTATCAGCTGCCCAAATTTCATTGAAATCGAATAGGTAAAATCTAAAATTTACTGTTTTTGGTCGATTTGGTGTGGAATGGCCCATATACCACTTTGAATGGTAACCACACATATGTGTAGGGTATTTATAGTCGGCTTAGACTGACTATAATTTTGATAATTCTAACTATCATAATAACACCAAATTTAAACTGTCCCATGTAATCTAACCTTCCTAACTGGTTTTGTATTCACTCATTGAAAAATATGTTTTATAATTTTTATTCAAATAGATTTTTTCATTCAATAAAATTGTTTCACCGTTTTTAGTTTTCCTTTAATTCACATTTTTACCACTTAATATCACGCAACAACAAACAGCAGCAAGGCAATAGGCAACAGAAAGAGTAGATATAAAATAAAATGTAAGTAGTTAAAACATAAATAATTTAAAATAATAAAATAAAATAAAAAAAGTAATAAAATACAAAAAAAATAATACAAGAAAATAAAAAAAATGTTTTTTTTATTTTTAAGTAGTTTAAAATTCATAAATATTATGAATTTTTTCATAAATATTATGAAAACGTTCATCAATATTATGAACTTATTCATTACGGTTTTATGAACGATTCATAAATTGGATGAATTTAGTCATTGGTTGAAAAAATTCATAAATAGTACGAACTTTTATTTTCTGTGCTCATAAGTGCTGGAGTTCATCGATCGCTTCGGCTGCAATGGAAATCGTGCGTCATCGGTGCAGTCAATGATTAAGATGCCATCGAGCTACAGCTGTCAGCTTGGTCAGATTGTGACGCAATCATTATGCTTGCTTTCACTATGTCATTTTGTGTCAGTTTCAGGCAGGGTTCGAAGATGGTTTTTTTTCTCATCGCTCAATTTATATCCCTCACTAAAGATGATAATTTTTTGCTCACTACTGATAAATATCTTTTTTCATCATTGATGAAAATAAATATATCGCTCAATGATCGAAATAATTCTCATCTTCAAAAGTACTCCTCATTGATGATGAAAATAATTTGTATCTTCAATTTTTCTCATCATTAAATGATGAGAAAAAAGCAGAAAGTAGCGAATTCTCATTATTTGAAAAAAGTGATAAGAAAAAAGATGAGAAAAGATGAAAAAATGATGAGAAAAATGATGAGAAAAATGATGAGACAAATGATGAGACAAATGATGATAAAATGATTAGAAAAATATGAGGACAAATGAGATAATGGACACATCCGATTGCTGCTGAATGATATGTACGCAATGGTTTCGACATGTCCATTGAAAGATGTGGTGCTCCTGGACATGTCCATGATGACCTCGGACAATTTTTTTTTTATTATTATTTTTTTAAAAGTTATAATAATGATTTTTGACTTGTCCACTGGAGGATGAGGTGCTCCTGGACATGTCCATGATGACCTCGGACAGAAATTTTTTTTTCAATATATTTTGAAATGTTATAAAAATGATTTTGGACATGTCCACTGGAGGATGAGGTGCTCCTGGACATGTCCATGATTTCATTGGAATTTATTTTTTCATTATTATTTGAAATGTTATAAAAATGATTTTGGACATGTCCAGAATGACGACTTCATGTGGGCGGAATCGCCTTCAAAAGATCAAAAAGATCAAAAAGATCAAAAAGATCATAAAGATCAAAAAGATCAAAAAGATCAAAAAGATCAAAAAGATCAAAAAGATCAAAAAGATCAAAAAGATCAAAAAGATCAAAAAGATCAAAAAGATCAAAAAGATCAAAAAGATCAAAAAGATCAAAAAGATCAAAAAGATCAAAAAGATCAAAAAGATCAAAAAGATCAAAAAGATCAAAAAGATCAAAAAGATCAAAAAGATCAAGAAGATCAAGAAGATCAAAAAGATCAAGAAGATCAAAAAGATCAAAACGATCAAAAAGATCAAAAAGATCAAAAAGATCAAAACGATCAAAAGATCAAAAGATCAAAAAGATCAAAAAGATCAAAAAGATCAAAAAGATCAAAAAGATCAAATAGATCAAAAAGATCAAAAAGATCAAAAAGATCAAAAAGATCAAAAAGATCAAAAAGATCAAAAAGATCAAAAAGATCAAAAAGATCAAAAAGATCAAAAAGATCAAAAAGATCAAAAAGATCAAAAAGATCAAAAAGATCAAAAAGATCAAAAAGATCAAAAAGATCAAAAAGATCAAAAAGATCAAAAAGATCAAAAAGATCAAAAAGATCAAAAAGATCAAAAAGATCAAAAAGATCAAAAAGATCAAAAAGATCAAAAAGATCAAAAAGATCAAAAAGATCAAAAAGATCAAAAAGATCAAAAAGATCAAAAAGATCAAAAAGATCAAAAAGATCAAAAAGATCAAAAAGATCAAAAAGATCAAAAAGATCAAAAAGATCAAAAAGATCAAAAAGATCAAAAAGATCAAAAAGATCAAAAAGATCAAAAAGATCAAAAAGATCAAAAAGATCAAAAAGATCAAAAAGATCAAAAAGATCAAAAAGATCAAAAAGATCAAAAAGATCAAAAAGATCAAAAAGATCAAAAAGATCAAAAGATCAAAAGATAAAAGATCAAAAGATAAAAGATCAAAAAGATCAAAAAGATCAAAAAGATCAAGAAGATCAAGAAGATCAAAAAGATCAAGAAGATCAAGAAGATCAAAAAGATCAAAAAGATCAAAAAGATCAAAACGATCAAAAAGATCAAAAAGATCAAAAAGACCAAAATGATCATAAAGATCATAAAGATCAAAAAGATCAAAAAGATCAAAAAGATCAAGAAGATCAAGAAGATCAAGAAGATCAAAAAGATCAAAAAGATCAAAAAGATCATAAAGATCAAAAAGATCAAAAAGATCAAAAAGATCAAAAAGATCAAAAAGATCAAAAAGACCAAAATGATCATAAAGATCAAAAAGATCAAAACGATCAAAAAGATCAAGAAGATCAAGAAGATCAAAAAGATCAAAAAGATCAAAAAGATCATAAAGATCAAAAAGATCAAAAAGATCAAAAAGATCAAAAAGATCAAGAAGATCAAGAAGATCAAAAAGATCAAGAAGATCAAAAAGATCAAGAAGATCAAAAAGATCAAAAAGATCAAAAAGATCAAAAAGATCAAAAAGATCAAAAAGATCAAAAAGATCAAAAAGATCAAAAAGATCAAAAAGATCAAAAAGATCAAAAAGATCAAAAAGATCAAAAAGATCAAAAAGATCAAAAAGATCAAAAAGATCAAAAAGATCAAAAATATCAAAAAGGTCAAAAAGATCAAAAAGATCAAAAAGAACAAAAAGATCAAAAAGATCAAAAAGATCAAAAAGATCAAAAAGATCAAAAAGATCAAAAGATAAAAGATAAAAGATCAAAAAGATCAAAAAGATCAAAAAGATCAAGAAGATCAAGAAGATCAAAAAGATCAAAAAGATCAAATAGATCAAAAAGATCAAAAAGATCAAAAAGATCAAAAAGATCAAGAAGATCAAAAAGATCAAAAAGATCAAAAAGATCAAAAAGATCAAAAAGATCAAAAAGATCAAAAAGATCAAAAAGATCAAAAAGATCAAAAAGATCAAAAAGATCAAAAAGATCAAAAAGATCAAAAAGATCAAAAAGATCAAAAAGATCAAAAAGATCAAAAAGATCAAAAAGATCAAAAAGATCAAAAAGATCAAAAAGATCAAAAAGATCAAAAAGATCAAAAAGATCAAAAAGATCAAAAAGATCAAAAAGATCAAAAAGATCAAAAAGATCAAAAAGATCAAAAAGATCAAAAAGATCAAAAAGATCAAAAAGATCAAAAATATCAAAAAGATCAAAAAGATCAAAAAGAACAAAAAGATCAAAAAGATCAAAAAGATCAAAAAGATCAAAAAGATCGAAAAGATCGAAAAGATCAAAAAGATCAAAAAGATCAAAAAGATCAAAAAGATCAAAAAGATCAAAAAGATCAAAAAGATCAAAAAGATCAAAAAGATCAAAAAGATCAAAAATATCAAAAAGATCAAAAAGATCAAAAAGATCAAAAAGATCAAAAAGATCAAAAAGATCAAAAAGATCAAAAAGATCAAAAAGATCAAAAAGATCAAAAATATCAAAAAGATCAAAAAGATCAAAAAGATCAAAAAGATCAAAAAGATCAAAAAGATCAAAAAGATCAAGAAGATCAAAAAGATCAAAAAGATCAAAAAGATCAAAAATATCAAAAATATCAAAAATATCAAAAAGATCAAAAAGATCAAAAAGATCAAAAAGATCAAAAAGATCAAAAAGATCAAAAAGATCAAAAAGATCAAAAAGATCAAAAAGATCAAAAAGATCAAAAAGATCAAAAAGAACAAAAAGATCAAAAAGATCAAAAAGATCAAAAAGATCAAAAAGATCGAAAAGATCGAAAAGATCAAAAAGATCAAAAAGATCAAAAAGATCAAAAAGATCAAAAAGATCAAAAAGATCAAAAAGATCAAAAAGATCAAAAAGATCAAAAAGATCAAAAATATCAAAAAGATCAAAAAGATCAAAAAGATCAAAAAGATCAAAAAGATCAAAAAGATCAAAAAGATCAAAAAGATCAAAAAGATCAAAAAGATCAAAAAGATCAAAAAGATCAAAAAGATCAAAAAGATCAAAAAGATCAAAAAGATCAAAAAGATCAAAAAGATCAAAAAGATCAAAAAGATCAAAAAGATCAAAAAGATCAAAAATATCAAAAAGATCAAAAAGATCAAAAAGAACAAAAAGATCAAAAAGATCTAAAAGATCTAAAAGATCAAAAATATCAAAAAGATCAAAAAGATCAAAAATATCAAAAAGATCAAAAAGATCAAAAAGATCAAAAAGATCAAAAAGATCAAAAAGATCAAAAAGATCAAAAAGATCAAAAAGATCAAAAATATCAAAAAGATCAAAAAGATCAAAAAGATCAAAAAGATCAAAAAGATCAAAAAGATCAAAAAGATCAAAAAGATCAAAAAGATCAAAAAGATCAAAAAGATCAAAAAGATCAAAAAGATCAAAAAGATCAAAAAGATCAAAAAGATCAAAAAGATCAAAAAGATCAAAAAGATCAAAAAGATCAAAAATATCAAAAAGATCAAAAAGATCAAAAAGATCAAAAAGATCAAAAAGATCAAAAATATCAAAAATATCAAAAAGATCAAAAAGATCAAAAAGATCAAAAAGATCAAAAAGATCAAAAAGATCAAAAAGATCAAAAAGATCAAAAATATCAAAAATATCAAAAAGATCAAAAAGATCAAAAAGATCAAAAAGATCAAAAAGATCAAAAAGATCAAAAAGATCAAAAAGATCAAAAAGATCAAAAAGATCAAAAAGATCAAAAAGATCAAAAAGATCAAAAAGATCAAAAAGATCAAAAAGATCAAAAAGATCAAAAAGATCAAAAAGATCAAAAAGATCAAAAAGATCAAAAAGATCAAAAAGATCAAAAAGATCAAAAAGATCAAAAAGATCAAAAAGATCAAAAAGATCAAAAAGATCAAAAAGATCAAAAAGATCAAAAAGATCAAAAATATCAAAAAGATCAAAAAGATCAAAAAGATCAAAAAGATCAAAAAGATCAAAAAGATCAAAAAGATCAAAAAGATCAAAAAGATCAAAAAGATCAAAAATATCAAAAATATCAAAAAGATCAAAAAGATCAAAAAGATCAAAAAGATCAAAAAGATCAAAAAGATCAAGAAGATCAAAAAGATCAAAAAGATCAAAAAGATGAAAAAGATCAAAAATATCAAAAATATCAAAAAGATCAAAAAGATCAAAAAGATCAAAAAGATCAAAAAGATCAAAAAGATCAAAAAGATCAAAAAGATCAAAAAGATCAAAAAGATCAAAAATATCAAAAATATCAAAAATATCAAAAAGATCAAAAAGATCAAAAAGATCAAAAAGATCAAAAAGATCAAAAAGATCAAAAAGATCAAAAAGATCAAAAAGATCAAAAAGATCAAAAAGATCAAAAAGATCAAAAAGATCAAAAAGATCAAAAAGATCAAAAAGATCAAAAAGATCAAAAAGATCAAAAAGATCAAAAAGATCAAAAAGATCAAAAAGATCGAAAAGATCAAAAAGATCAAAAAGATCAAAAAGATCAAAAGATCAAAAGATAAAAGATCAAAAAGATCAAAAAGATCAAAAAGATCAAGAAGATCAAAAAGATCAAAAAGATCAAAAAGATCAAAAAGATCAAAAAGATCAAAAAGATCAAAAAGATCAAAAAGATCAAAAAGATCAAAAAGATCAAAAAGATCAAAAAGATCAAAAAGATCAAAAAGATCAAAAAGATCAAAAAGATCAAAAAGATCAAAAAGATCAAAAAGATCAAAAAGATCAAAAATATCAAAAAGATCAAAAAGATCAAAAAGAACAAAAAGATCAAAAAGATCTAAAAGATCAAAAATATCAAAAAGATCTAAAAGATCAAAAATATCAAAAAGATCAAAAAGATCAAAAATATCAAAAAGATCAAAAAGATCAAAAGATCAAAAAGATCAAAAAGATCAAAAAGATCAAAAAGATCAAAAAGATCAAAAAGATCAAAAATATCAAAAAGATCAAAAAGATCAAAAAGATCAAAAAGATCAAAAAGATCAAAAAGATCAAAAAGATCAAAAAGATCAAAAAGATCAAAAAGATCAAAAAGATCAAAAAGATCAAAAAGATCAAAAAGATCAAAAAGATCAAAAAGATCAAAAAGATCAAAAAGATCAAAAATATCAAAAAGATCAAAAAGATCAAAAAGATCAAAAAGATCAAAAAGATCAAAAAGATCAAAAAGATCAAAAAGATCAAAAAGATCAAAAATATCAAAAAGATCAAAAAGATCAAAAAGATCAAAAAGATCAAAAAGATCAAAAAGATCAAAAAGATCAAAAAGATCAAAAAGATCAAAAAGATCAAAAAGATCAAAAAGATCAAAAAGATCAAAAAGATCAAAAAGATCAAAAAGATCAAAAAGATCAAAAAGATCAAAAAGATCAAAAAGATCAAAAAGATCAAAAAGATCAAAAAGATCAAAAAGATCAAAAAGATCAAAAAGATCAAAAAGATCAAAAAGATCAAAAAGATCAAAAAGATCAAAAAGATCAAAAAGATCAAAAAGATCAAAAAGATCAAAAAGATCAAAAAGATCAAAAAGATCAAAAAGATCAAAAAGATCAAAAAGATCAAAAAGATCAAAAAGATCAAAAAGATCAAAAAGATCAAAAAGATCAAAAAGATCAAAAAGATCAAAAAGATCAAAAAGATCAAAAAGATCAAAAAGATCAAAAAGATCAAAAAGATCAAAAAGATCAAAAAGATCAAAAAGATCAAAAAGATCAAAAAGATCAAAAAGATCAAAAAGATCAAAAAGATCAAAAAGATCAAAAAGATCAAAAAGATCAAAAAGATCAAAAAGATCAAAAAGATCAAAAAGATCAAAAAGATCAAAAAGATCAAAAAGATCAAAAAGATCAAAAAGATCAAAAAGATCAAAAAGATCAAAAAGATCAAAAAGATCAAGAAGATCAAGAAGATCAAAAAGATCAAAAAGATCAAAAAGATCAAAAAGATCAAAAAGATCAAAAAGATCAAAAAGATCAAAAAGATCAAAAAGATCAAAAAGATCAAAAAGATCAAAAAGATCAAAAAGATCAAAAAGATCAAAAAGATCAAGAAGATCAAAAAGATCAAAAATATCAAAAAGATCAAAAAGATCAAAAAGATCAAAAAGATCAAAAAGATCAAAAAGATCAAAAAGATCAAAAAGATCAAAAAGATCAAAAAGATCAAAAAGATCAAAAAGATCAAAAAGATCACAAAAAATCAAAAAGATCAAAAAGATCAAAAAGATCAAAAAAACCAAAAAGATCAAAAAGATCAAAAAAACCAAAAAGATCAAAAAGATCAAAAAGATCAAAAAGATCAAAAAGATCAAAAAGATCAAAAAGATCAAAAAGATCAAAAAGATCAAAAAGATCAAAAAGATCAAAAATATCAAAAATATCAAAAAGATCAAAAAGATCAAAAAGATCAAAAAGATCAAAAAGATCAAAAAGATCAAAAAGATCAAAAAGATCAAAAAGATCAAAAAGATCAAAAAGATCAAAAAGATCAAAAAGATCAAAAAGATCAAAAAGATCAAAAAGATCAAAAAGATCAAAAAGATCAAAAAGATCAAAAAGATCAAAAAGATCAAAAAGATCAAAAAGATCAAAAAGATCAAAAAGATCAAAAAGATCAAAAAGATCAAAAAGATCAAAAAGATCAAAAAGATCAAAAAGATCAAAAAGATCAAAAAGATCAAAAAGATCAAAAAGATCAAAAAGATCAAAAAGATCAAAAAGATCAAAAAGATCAAAAAGATCAAAAAGATCAAAAAGATCAAAAAGATCAAAAAGATCAAAAAGATCAAAAAGATCAAAAAGATCAAAAAGATCAAAAAGATCAAAAAGATCAAAAAGATCAAAAAGATCAAAAAGATCAAAAAGATCAAAAAGATCAAAAAGATCAAAAAGATCAAAAAGATCAAAAAGATCAAAAAGATCGAAAAGATCGAAAAAATTAAGAAGATCGAAAAGATCAAAAAGATCAAAAAAATCAAAAAAAATCAAAAATATCAAAAAAATCAACAAGATCAAAAAGATCAAAAAGATCAAAAAGATCAAAAAGATCAAGAAGATCAAGAAGATCAAAAAGATCAAAAAGATCAAAAAGATCAAAAAGATCAAAAAGATCAAAAAGATCAAAAAGATCAAAAAGATCAAAAAGATCAAAAAGATCAAAAAGATCAAAAAGATCAAAAAGATCAAAAAGATCAAAAAGATCAAAAAGATCAAAAAGATCAAAAAGATCAAAAAGATCAAAAAGATCAAAAAGATCAAAAAGATCAAAAAGATCAAAAAGATCAAAAAGATCAAAAAGATCAAAAAGATCAAAAAGATCAAAAAGATCAAAAAGATCAAAAAGATCAAAAAGATCAAAAAGATCAAAAAGATCAAAAAGATCAAAAAGATCAAAAAGATCAAAAAGATCAAAAAGATCAAAAAGATCAAAAAGATCAAAAAGATCAAAAAGATCAAAAAGATCAAAAAGATCAAAAAGATCAAAAAGATCAAAAAGATCAAAAAGATCAAAAAGATCAAAAAGATCAAAAAGATCAAAAAGATCAAAAAGATCAAAAAGATCAAAAAGATCAAAAAGATCAAAAAGATCAAAAAGATCAAAAAGATCAAAAAGATCAAAAAGATCAAAAAGATCAAAAAGATCAAAAAGATCAAAAAGATCAAAAAGATCAAAAAGATCAAAAAGATCAAAAAGATCAAAAAGATCAAAAAGATCAAAAAGATCAAAAAGATCAAAAAGATCAAAAAGATCAAAAAGATCAAAAAGATCAAAAAGATCAAAAAGATCAAAAAGATCAAAAAGATCAAAAAGATCAAAAAGATCAAAAAGATCAAAAAGATCAAAAAGATCAAAAAGATCAAAAAGATCAAAAAGATCAAAAAGATCAAAAAGATCAAAAAGATCAAAAAGATCAAAAAGATCAAAAAGATCAAAAAGATCAAAAAGATCAAAAAGATCAAAAAGATCAAAAAGATCAAAAAGATCAAAAAGATCAAAAAGATCAAAAAGATCAAAAAGATCAAAAAGATCAAGAAGATCAAAAAGATCAAAAAGATCAAAAAGATCAAGAAGATCAAAATGATCAAAATGATCAAAATGATCAAAAAGATCAAAAAGATCAAAAAGATCAAAAAAATCAAAAAAATCAAAAAGATCAAAAAGATCAAAAAGATCAAAAAGATCAAAAAGATCAAAAAGATCAAAAAAATCAAAAAGATCAAAAAGATCAAAAGATCAAAAGATCAAAAAGATCAGAAGATCAAAAAGATCAAAAAGATCAAAAGATCAAAAGATCAAAAAGATCTGTTGACGCGAGCATGTTCGCTACATTATTATAAATTGACAAACAGATGGCGCTATGCTCGGTTTAGAGTTGTCTAAAATTAAAATCAATGCGAAAACAATATCCGGTTTTGCTCGGCCTATTATTGTCCAGCAGCGAAACCGAACACATCATCAATACACCATAGGTAAAATAAATCTTTATCCAACAATTAAATATAGTTGTTTCCTTTTCCTGAATCCACAATTCTCTCTATTTTTCGGTCTGATCTGTTTAAACCCACATCCGAGGTATAAGTTAAATCAGAATTTCTATTCATCATACAGTCCACATAATTCCACATAGTATCATTTGGTCCTCCAAGAACCGGATAAATCAGTTCAAAGTCTACAAGAAGAGAAGAACTGGTTTCGGGTAGAGCAACAGTTCAGTGCACAAGACAAAAAGCGGGAGAAGATCTTTAAAACTAAAAAAAAAAAAAAAAACTAAGT